>OX451402.1:15566906-15629755 GCA_949629135.1 Eremobia ochroleuca | reverse complement strand
CCAAACAATATTTTCACACTGGGTCTCCTTTCCCCTCTTTAGACAACTGCTCTGCTTACTGTCGTTCTCTATCGTCTCATTATCGTGAAGGTCAAGTTCCTACTCGTGTCAATAACAACATCTTGAAGTTGGGAAGCCCTACAATATAAGCTAAACATATACTAACAGACACTTACGATAGATTGTAGACTATTAGGAATATACTGTTTTAGAAATGTCTACATGCATGATTTTTCATTATTGATATGGTTTACCAGCAAGTGTAATAATTAAAACTTAAAAACTCAACTAAACAATCTGTCGTGGTTTCGTTTCCCCTAGACACAGTAGATATCAACTTTTGATCAGCTAGAAAAGCTTGTACTTCACTACGTACTTGACTACAGTGAGACGTGGTAGATCATATACAGTATGGAAACCACATATCACACTAATATTATAAAGGCGAAAGTTTGTGAGTGTGTGCGTGTTTGTATGTTTGTTACTTCTTTACGCTCAAATGGCTGAACGAATTTGGATGAAATTTGGTACACAGATAATTTATAACCGGAATTAACACATACGATACTTTTTATCCTGATATTCCCACGAGATCGACACTTATGTGGATGAAACCGCGGGGCGCAGCTAGTATGCAATAAATTATACCACATAGGACTTGTTATCGCCTTTTCTGACGATATACAAAAAACGAACAAAATCATTCGTGAAAAACATCAGCTGTTCCCTACATTTATGTTCGCATAACTCGTCAAAATGTAGGGAACAGCTGATTTTTCCCATCAAGCATTCCCAGAATAATCTAAATCATAAATCTTTTTGAAACGAGACATTTTGAGTTATGTTTGGTTCTTATAAACAACAAAAACGAATTGTTTTGCTTACCAATGGTTGAATTTTTTTATTGCCAAACTGCCGGTCGATTCTGTAAAAATCTCACCGTGAAATCATAAGTGAAGTGAAGCACTTAATAGTATTAATCCCTAGCGAATGACAGCTCACTCTACGCTCACTTCACGCAAGCTTTCACGGTGAGATGGTTACAGAATCTCACGGCTTGGCATATAAATAGATTCGTACGCTAATTTTACCTGTGATAGCTACTTCCATATGAGTGGGTCTACTATGCAAAGCTATGAAGTCTTTGCTTCATTGTTAGTAATGATACAAGAGCTCAATTTAACCAATAACGGTCCGTAAATTATAGGAATCGCGAATAAGAGAAGTCGTTGAACTTTTAATGGCGATCGTGGTATACATAGAAAGGTGTCGAGCTAGGTAATAAAGATATAAGCAATACTTACAATGAGTACTTAAGCGCATCATCCAATTCCATAATGGCGGCTTGGTTACCGCATCTGAAACAATCATGTTTACATTAAATCTGGTTGCGTAAGAGCATATGTTCGACGCGACGCTCAGGGAAACTTTATCTAATCGAATTATATCGCTGTGTTGAGATTAGGTACAAACCTAAAGTAACTGAGGTGACTTTCTCCTGTTATTGTTGTAAGGAACATCGCATGACTTGACGATATTACTTGAATTGTGAAATTGAAATTAAGAATAGAGTTTATTTTTGTAATAATTAGAAATGTTTATCTTTTGTCGTGTTGGTATTATATTAGTTCATGCCGCGGTAAACAGCCAGTGAGCTGGTTGGTAATGGGGATAACTGCCGCCATAACAACTGTGCGCCAGATGAACTAGAGGCCAAGTCTACTAATTTACAAACGTTGGAATGGTTATTCTTTTATGAGTTTTTGACAAATTTGCCATACAAAATCTGACAAGAACACTGCTAAGTATGTTAATTAGTAGACTTGCTTGCTTGCTAGCTGACGACACCGCTTGACCGGCCGTGTAAGTATATAAAATGTTTGCGCGGACTACCGGCAACTTAACTCATTTTATTTATAACATATTATAATAAATCGTACATTTTATAATTTAAACATTAAATATTATGTGGTAATGTATAATTTAAACAGTAATTACTTATGTACTAGCAACAATATTCTATGATATCTTGATCGCTCATACAACCATTCAAGTCCTTCATTTCTACTAACAAGAATGCACCAATTGGACACATGTATACGACGCAGCACTTTTAATAGTCGATATCAAATTAACATTGCAATAAACACGGAAGTATTCTATTAATATCATTTTACAACAAAAGCAATACTGCCCCTATCAGCGAAATATACAAACGCAAAAAATAACACGGCTTTATAGGAATCGATTCAGCTATATTATCTGATATTTTTATACATATTTTTCCCACGACTTCGTCCGCGTTTCTTGTTCTCCAGACACCCCGTCGCATCGTATCGCCTGCCCGCGCTATTACTTCGTTTTCGCATAGCGTTCTTTCTGTTTTTTCCTATGTAGCATGCTGTTATATAGCCTATAGTCTTCCTTAAGAATTGGACAAAAAAAGTTTTTTTTCAATCCGACTGTTAGTTCCAGATATTAGCGCGTTCAAACAAACAAACTCTTCAGTTGTATTATTAGTAATATTAGTATAGATTTTATCTGATATTTTGTTAGTACCGAAAGTGACAATTTTGGTGGACATAAATGGTCACACCAATGTGAGTCTAGTACAAGTTACACAGTCGTTTTAAGAACATTTCGCACTTACGTTCATAATTTGTAAATGAGGACTTATGCAAAACAGTCAATTTTGTTCATTGTTTAGCTTCGGGCGACCTCAATGGGCGAATCATGTTGGTGTGCCGTTCTCTAGAACCTATTGAAGGTTAATTGTAATGTGGGGCCAATATATGTTAAATTTATTGTTGGACGAAATCATAAGTTGGTTTGTTTTAACCTAACGTTCATTGCTAGAGTATAGTTCATGACAATGAAAGTATTTGATTTCTACTGAATATTTTACATAGATAATTATAAGCGGCGTGCATTCACACTCATTATACACGGTATAATTAGCTTCGAAATCAGTCTGTGCGTACAATTGTTAAGTAAAAGTAAGATTGCAATGGCATAGCATTGACTGGTTCTTTTCCTTAATATACGGCCAAGTTTCTCACAAATAATTAAAAACCTCACAATTTTATTTACCATGGTTTGTTAAAAGGCCACCCAGACATTTATAAGGCTTTGGCACAAAGTTTTGCGCCAAGTTTGGTGTATTTAAATAGTCATCTCCACGAATTTCTTCATGTTTTAGGACAAAATACAATATTTTTTTAATACAATAGTTTTTTTTTTTTGTTATTGTCTGCGTTTTTTGTTTTTGGGGAGTTTGTTACGTTACTTCTTTTCCCCTGCAAAAGCATTAGGAAGTGGTGAAAGGCAGGCGGTTTGGGGGACTATCTTATGTAATTTTAACATTTGAAAAGTGCTGATTCTCTGATAAATGACTTTTGATTTTGGTACTTCCACCGTCATAGTCATCATCACATAGACATGACTCACCAATGCCTAAAATAATGCATTTGTCTATCATCGTACTCATTCAGAAAGTCACGATAGCTCATTATTGTATCACATTCGATTCACATTGGACATTGACAACTTGTATTTTTAACGAAATTGATGTCCTCTCAAAGATTCCATCATCATCGAAAAGTTCTAAATCAGAAGATAAGTCCTCCTTCAGCATTAAAATAGCCTCAACGAGTGGCGATACCAAAATGTTTCTCCGGCTTACTCTGGGCAGGCAGTTCTGCTGTCGCCTTGCTGCCTGGCTAATACGAGTATTTGTACCAGGTTATGAGCTATTCTCATTATAGCTTGCGCTGATACGGAAGGAGGTAGATTAGGATGCAATCAGACAGCGGTCAGTTGCTGTCAACGCCACTTTACTCCTCAAACATTATGTTTTAAAACATAAGGTGTCAGAATCACCTACTGAATCCGTGATAACAGGTTGCGCGTCAATGATCCTACCACCCTTGTATATTACAATGTCGTCATTCGAACACGAACTGTTTGCACCCTTAGAGCGCTTTCGCACTACGTCCAATCCGAATCCGCGAAAATACGGTGCGTAGTAGTTGTAGGACTATTTTTATCGTAGTTTACGCACTAGATTCGATTTCCGTCATCCGACTTCTCTCCGTCATCCGTCAATCTCCATTTCGGAGATTATTGACGGACCGAAGTATTATTTGTATGAACAGTCGCGCACTGCGTCCAAACCGAATCCGAGTTGCATTCAGCCGAATGTGAACGCTCTGCTTTAGTTTTGCGTAAAATGACGTCTGAATCACGGATTTGGATCGGACGTAGTGCGAAACCGCTCTTAGTGTAGTAGAACTTACCTATAGCAGTAATTGGGTGCTGAGAATATAGTGACGACATTTCTATCGTGGCACCAGTTGTAGCCCTCCATGACGAGCTGATGGGCCCTGGAGACCAGCGTCAACCCGTTGCTGTGGTTGAACGTCTCCGAGATGTCCTGGCCGAACGTGTAGCCGGCGCCACGCGGCGATATGCCCCATCCGCCTCTGTGGGAACGAGGAAATTCATTAGTAAATACTAAATTGTTAAAACTAGGTTTTGTTACTAGCAATTTCCGTTTGCATCTTTTGACGCAAATGTGGGTGGAATTTGTCTTTAGACAAAACCTGTGCATTTTTAAACTGCGGGGTAGTTCCGAAACACACTTAACAGTAGGAATAACTTTCATTTTCACAGTTCTACAACATTCATTGCGTTATTTTTGTTGTTGAGCAGACAAATGTTTCGAACATATGTATATGATAAATGATAAATGATTTATTTATTTTCTGTAAGTAGGTTTGTACAACCTACTTACAGCTGAAACTTACAGATGAAAATCATTGAAAATGATATACAGGGTTATTTGTAAAACACCAACAACCTCTTAAGAGGTCATTGTACTCATCATTATGAACAACTTTTACTATGGGACCAAACCGGAAATCGCCGAAAAAAAATCAGCTGTTCCCTACATTTATGTTCGTACGAGTCGTCAAAGTGTAGGGAACAGCTGATTTTTGTTTCGCGATTTCAGGTTTGGTCCCTTAGTAAAAGTTGTTCATAATAATGAGTACAATGACCTATTAAGAAGTTGTTGGTGTTTTACAAATAACCCTGTAATAAATATTAAGATTGTGATAGGTAGTGTGTAACGCAATTAGTGTGCAAGACTATAAAATTGGAAGATTAACAGGTTGGTTTTCTCAATAACCACCGCAGCAGACAGCAGTTACTTCGACATTTCCCGACTAAGGGCCGGTTTTTTGATCCGTAGTTAACTCAACCAATTGTTAAAAATAGTAACTAACGGTAAAATTTTGGCGAAATGGGTTTTCATTTTGCCATAATTTAACCATTATTTTTAACAATTGGTTGAGTTAACTACGGATCAAAAAACCGGCCCTTAGCAACGCAATACCGTCCTATTGGTTGTTGACGCTACTATCTCCTCTACTCTCCGCATTGATGGAAATCGTTACTCATGATGGTTGAACACAAAATTAAATGCGGTAATTTTGTGGTTTTACAGTTTACCTATCTTTACCTACAATGGGCAGTGCAATATGCAGTTCTATGAATTTGAATGTCAAGTAAGGTGCAGATGACGCAATAGTAAATTAAATAAGTCACACAAATTAACACCTCAATGGCGATCCTACACAGCCTTGTAATGAGCTAAACAACTAGATTTTCTTGTAAATCGGCTTAAATACTTTACGACTTTACAACATGATGAACGCAGGTGCTAAGCGGCTAAATAAGGCTTATTTTTAAGTTAGGTATTTAGAAATATTTGTTTTAGCTATTGATGTCAATAAAAAAATAAAGATATTTTTATTATTTTTCTGTCTGTACTGTTCTCACTGCTGAGACACAGGCCTCCTCTCTGTGAGAGGTAGAGGGCCTTATGGTGGATTAAGGCCCACTCCTTCTCACAGAGAGAAAGGGAGGGGCCCAGTGCGCTAGTTGATCTTTTTAATAGTATTTATAGTGGATGATTTTTTTTTTACAGTCTCCAAATTTTTACAGGGTGTTATACCCATGAATATGAACAATTTTCACTATGGGACCAACTCTGAAATCACGAAAAAAAAAATCTGCTGTTTAATACAAAAGTTCAATAGGTACCTACTTGACTAAAATGTATGAAACAGCAGATTTTTTTTTTCGTGTACTCAAAGTTGGTCCCATAGAGAAAGTTGTTCCTGTAAAAATTTGGAGACGGTAAAAAAAAACATACAGTATAAACTTCTACTATTAACAAGATCAACTAGCGTAATCACCCCACTTGTAAAACAACAACGATAATAAGTTATTTCCCTGAATAAACCGACCCGATAGCTACATCTCTAGTCAACATAATTAATTATCTTTCCGGAACTCGAGCGGCGGTCACTCGATTACTCATTAACTCCCAGACGTTGCGTGAAAACAGAACCAAGTTATTAAGAGACGCGTAAACCGAGCAGGCATAATACTTTGTGTAAATTATTTCATCACCAGTGCTCTCAATCGTGAGGAAACCAGCATGTCCTAGAACCGAAAATTCGAAGACATGTGACATCCACCAACCCGCACTGGACCCGCGTGGTGGATTATAGCCCAGTCCCTCTCACAGAGAGGAGGCCTGTGTCCCAGAAGTGGGAACATTAGGCTGCCTGTCCATTGACGCGGAGCGAGGCTGCGGAGCGGAGAAACGGAGAAATATTAACCAATAGGATTGCATAAAATCTCAATGACATTTTTCTATTGGTTAATATTTCTCCGTTTCTCTGCTCCGCAGCCTCACTCCGCGTCAATGGACAGGCAGCCTTATAGGGTAATTATCTAAGAGACGAATTTCGCCATGCCAAAGTTAAACACCGAATTAACGAGCAAGGAATATTAATAACACATAGTATTACACCTGTATTTCCCAACGAGGTAGGTAGATGTATATTGTCCACCCATATATTTTCACCAGTTATGTCCAATGGCAGTTAGGTCAAATGGTCCAATGGCACGGCACTCACCCCGTAACGGCATGGGAGGTAAGCCTTTTGATATTATCCTGGTACAAATGTAAGGGTGCGTTTCCACAGAAGCGGAGCTGGGCGAAGCGGAGCAGAGACGTGCAGGAATCGACTAATCACAATGGTTGAAATCCTCATCGCGTCACTCGTCTCGTCTGTGATTGGACGATTCCTACACGTCTCCGCTCCGCTCCGCCCAGCTCCGCTTCTGTGGAAACGTACCCTAAATTCCGTGCTGCTAATGCAAATTCCTGGCGGAAAAAACCCAATAACAACGCCCGGCATGGGAATCGAACTCATGTTCAGCAGCTGTCGAGCATAAGACAGGCAATCAAAAACGAATAATAACCGAATAAGCTCCAAGAAAACATGTAGAGCACGTAGTCGATATCGGAAAATCAATAAAATAACCTTTAACTAGGTTATTTAGTCACCCACTTAGGGAGATAACGCTTGGGACTCATGTCGTGTCATCAACGCGGCTATAATTAGTTCGCGAATGATACGATGCACGTCCTTGACACCCAGAGGTGTTTATTATCGTACAAATACTTTATTTTTTTATAGAATGCATGCGTATTGCATACCCCGCACGCATCTACTGGAGTAAGGGTGCGATTCCACAGAAGCGGAGCTGGGCGAAGCGGAGCAGAGACGTGCAGGAATCGACTAATCACAATGGTTGAAATCCTCATCCCGTCACTCGTGTCGTCTGTGATTGGACGATTCCTACACGTCTCCGCTCCGCTCCGCCCAGCTCAGCTTCTGTGGAAACGCACCCGTAGGGCTCTGTCCCACGGCAAAATCCAGTTTTTTGCAGTATCCGGAAAACAGGATACTTGTGTGAATACAATACTAAGCGGGATCCTACAAAAAACCGTACATGCAAAAAACGGGATCTTGTCGTGGGAAAGATCCCTTAGATGGATTTAGACGGACGGACTTAGATGTTTGCCCATATCTGGGCAAACATCTAAGTCCATCCTTCTAAGGACTCATTATCATGAATGATTTGACGTAAAGCTGGTATCAGAAGCTTCACTTTCTGCTTTCAAACTTTAACTTCGAAACACAAAATGAGTCAAAAGTGAAAAATTAATTCATTAATGAACCAATCCAAAATTTCGGCTTTCGGCATCTTTCACTCCCGAATGAGCGAAAAATGTAATGAAATGGACGTTCATTTCTACTATTTTTTTTTCGGTGTTGAGTGAACGTGGAAAAAATGAACATGCAATCGAGTGAATCGTGTTTGTGCGTATGCACCAGAATTACATAAAACGCAATGACCTTATATGAACTTTTATTTTTTGTGTCATATAGCCGTTGTGTCACACGTAAGTAATGTATCTACCACTTGTTATAAGGTTTCCTGATGATTTCCTGTTACGCATCCTTGCTTTGTTACACAATTTGTGGTTTATAAAAACATTTACACTATTACGTCAGGCAATTATAAAGGTTTACTTAGTTTTAGTGACTAATGCGAAAATATTTATAGTCCGTACAATATTGCCTCTAGCGTCTTTGGAACGGCTGAAACTACGAATATAATTATGTATGTACAGAACCGCAAGTTAGATGAAACAATCATCCCTATACTCTTTTTAACCCCCGACGAAAAAAGGGGGGTGTTATTATTAATTGTTGTTTATAAATCTAATGCACAATTTGTAGAAAATCAGCAATAGCCATTTATATGAACACGCACACTCCATTATTTGATTTAGATAAGATATTTTTCTGCTGTACACAAACATTAGTCTCCTGACATCTACAAGTCCTTGCAAACAAACGTCGACCACATCATCGCTTATAATCAGAGGGACCATATCTCTAATTTCTCAATTTCAATCGCAAACCTATCAATAATAACAAAAAACTCACCTGTCATCAGGGTCACTCCAGAGCAAATCACACATGGGTCCTTCATGAGGAACCTCCTGCAGGCGGTCGAGGGCTCGGATGTGGTCCAGGGTATCAATGGAAGGGCTGAGTCCTCCGTGCAGGCAGAAGATCTGGCCATCAACCAGCGCAGTCAGGGGCAGGAAGTCGAACAAGTCGGTGAAGTGCTTCCATACAGAGGCGTTGCCGTATTTACGGAGGCATTCGTCGTAGAAGCCGTATACCTGAGTGATCTGTCTGGACTCGTGGTTACCGCGGAGGATTGTTATTCTCTCGCGGTATCGAACCTGGAAATTGTTTATGGTTTTAGCTGAGTAAGGGTATTTTTTAGCAGATATAAATAAGAGTACAGTACCAGGTCGTCGATATGAGGCGAAAGAGACTGTCACAGGTATAAGTGGCAAAGGTGACTGCTTATAAAATGAAAGTATGTATAATGACAGTCAAACTAGAAGCATTTTATTTCAATAGAACCAATTACAGGTACTTTTAAACTGCCAAGTAGTCGGTCAGTCAGAAAGATGAAGGTAGTTGCCCATTCCAAAGCGTAATAGGTACCTATGGAGAAGAACGGACAAGAGACTTCATGGAAACTCTTTAAAAATCAAAATAATTATACGAAATATTGGTTAAATTCACGAGAATGGTGTAGAAAAACGTGCACATCCATACGTAAACAATACTAAAAACTAACCATTGGCAGCTAAGAAATGACCAGTCCTAACTGTCGGCGCCCGTTCACGAACATGACGCATGGATCAGCACCATTTCGATGGGAACCAAGTGATCTAACACACGCCACCATCAGCGAGACATTTTGTGATTTGAGTGAGTGTGCCATACTCTCAGCGTTCTAATAGTCGTGTGCCATATTAGGGGCGGGTATTATATTAGAATTAAGCTGAACAAATGTTCAGTAGAATTACTTAGCCATAACACGCGAGTTTACATAAAGAATTCAACTCACACATTTTTTCTAAGTATGTAAGTATAGTTGAACAGTTTCGTTTATTTGAAAGTAAAATGGTTTCATATGATTACAACCTCGGTCAAAATAGTTTCGTCCTTGTGGTCACGAAAGGCGACTAATTTTGTAAACGAATGTGGCGTTTTGAACGTGGCTTCAGAAAACTGTTTTCAGTATTTCCGAATGGTAATTTATTACTTAATTTTACATGTTGCCAAGGCAATTATATACACGAGCTTGAAAAAAAGTACATTTGTAATGAAATATGACATCAATTCTTCGATGTGTTCGTTTGATATTAGCTGCACCGTTCGGTGGTAAGTAGTAAGCAAAGGTCAATTACAATAACTATTAAACATTCTTAAGATGAACGAATAAAGTGTGTTTCCGAAGTGGCAATAAGTTTCGGAGAATTCACAAAATAACGTGCCAGTACGGTTTTTTGGGTAGGTAAGACTGATTATTATTATTCATCAAAGACTCTATTTTTTGTTATTTTTATAATAAAAACGATAAATAAACTGTTATCCTATAACTAAGGGCTGATTTGAGGAGCTTCGGAAAAAAAACCGATATAATATGACATTTTCTTCTTTTTTTTATGATTGCGTTTGGCTATTTGCCTACTCAGCTACATCCCTAGTTATTGAAACCTGATCAAAAACGTCTAAATCGACCAATAAACTGGTGAATTCCGTTTTAATCTAAATTAAACATAGACAACGCAACATTTTTTCAATTCCCCACAAAAATGTTGAATGTGATTTATCGCTTTTTGTTCCGATGCTCCTCATTTTTCATTAGTCAGATAACTTATATCTGAAGTATTAATATTCCAGTTTGACATATTCTGGTCCAGTTGAAAACCAGCGTCAGGCACCAGTTGTCTAGCATTTTTGCTGAACTGGGCATTTTTGGCGCAGCCGTGAGGCACACTTTCCTGTTTAATTTCTTACATCGGACTTTTTTTTTTATTTGTTTTTTATCTGATGTATGTCTCAGGTGTACTGTGTGTTTTATAGTCTGTCCTAAATAAATGTTTTTTTTTTCTTTTCTCTTTCTTTCATATTTTCTATACAAAAGTTGTTAAACCGCAATATTTATTTCTCAGATAAAAATTATCTGACTATTGAAAAATCAGCCACCACTTATAGTATGATATCCGCATCTTTTTTATATACGTTCATCATCATCTGCCTAGCCTTTTCCTATGTTGGGGTCGGCTTCCAATCTAAACGCATGCAGCTGAATACCAGTATTTTACATGGAGCGACTGCTTATCTGACCTCCATAAACCAGTTACTAATACGATACCCCTTGGTAAGACTGGTTGTCAGACTTTCGGGCTACTGGCGACCCTTAACGACTGTAGATCCACGAATGATAGCTAGGACCAACGGTATAACGTGCTTTCCGAGGCACGGAAGGGTCTTGATATGTGAAGATTGTCACCCATCCACGGACCAGCCGCGGCAAGTGTTACTTAGCCACAACTTGTGGCTACAGGGAGGGGAGAGAGGAGGGGCTTGTGGCCCACAAGCCCCTCCACTCTCCCCTCCCTGTTTTATACACGTTATTTAACGTATATATGTATATCAAATATCGGATGTTACGAACCCTGTTGCAAACGCAAAAATAAATAACCTACCATAATGCAACAAAAGAATAATTAATTAATTAAATAAATAAGCAAAACACTACCCACATGCTATTTTGTTCTGCGTAATTGACACCACCCAACAATATTATTAATTGGAAAGTGGGTAGTCATTCAGTCGGACATGTTTCCCATTCCATAATTTGAAAACACACGAGGTCGAGTCCTCGTGCCAACAGAAAGCCGTTTCCTACTTTCCAGAATACACGCTATAAATAATCCCTATTTCGGGCAAAATAATATGAAAAACATTATCTATGATAACGAAAAAGATTCGTTATACGTGTTATTTCAGGAACTTCCGTTGTGGATCTCCTAATACAAATAGGAACAAGAATTTATGTATGTATTTTTTTTATTTCTCTGTATGCTGCCTTTACTTTCCCATTTGCGCCGAATTTCGACTCTTATTGCATTATAATAATGTGCCTCATTTAATGAAAGTCTTCTGATAAGGCTATGTAAACAGTGACCGAACTTTATCAAAGATACTGGCTGATAGGCACTCCCCCTCTCTCTCACGTGACTGACAAACAAAGAAATTGTTTACGATATTGCCTTTCACAATTTTGGAAAAAAAACCGGCCAAGTGCTGGTCGGATTGGCACACGAAGGTTTCTGTACCGCCGTACAGTATTTAACACTTACATTTTTTTAAACACATTTCTTGTAACCGCGCTTTACATTTTTAATTTTATTTTATTATTATAGCGGCAATAGAAAAACACATTCTGTAAAAGTTTCAACTGTCTACCTATTACGGTTCATGAGATACAGCCCGCTGACAGACAAGATCGACAGCAGAGTAGCTTAAGGGAACGGAACCCTAAAAAAATTAAGATAATTCGATCACTTAGGCCACATGAGCTGACTTCGAAATCGAATCGAGTGAATCGGGAACCTACCTACATGTTTTTATTTTTTATCGATGCTAAATCGATTTAGCACAGATTCTTCTGAATATCTGATCCAATTAGAGTTGTGTTTATACAGACGTGAGACGGGATAGTTGTTTTTATACTTTTTTATTGCGTTTATCAAAGCAAATTGCACGATACTACAAGTCACGTAGTTCTGATCAAATATGCTAATTTCTTTTTTCATGAAAAACCACGAGCGAAAATGCACTAGGTGATTTATTGAAGGTGACTTTCAAAATAGTCGTTTTATTTCGCTTCTCTTCTGTCCGAGACTTGAAATTTCCCCGACCCACCCCGTTGCATGACATCGCTTGCCTGTGCTATTTATTACTTCGTTTTCGTTTAGAGTTCTTTCTTTTTTTCTTTTTGCTCAGCTCCCAAGGGTCCTAGCGTGATGTCAATCTCAAGAAGATTTTTTTTTTTTAATCCGACTGGTAGTTCCAGAGATTAGCACGTTCAAATAAACAAACTAGCTTTATTATTCATAGATAGGTAGGAAAATAGTAATAGAAAAAACCGGCCAACTGCGACTCGCATTCGCGCACGAAGGGCTAGTACCATTATCTATAAAAAATCACGTTTGTTGTATGGGAGCCCCCTTAAATGTTTATTTTATTCTGTTTTTAGTATTTGTTGTTATAGCGACAACAGAAATACACCATCTGTGAAAATTTCAACTGTCTAACTATCACGGTTCATGAGATACAGCCTGGTGACAGACGGACGTACGGACGGACGGACAGCAGAGTCTTAGTAATAGGGTCCCGTTTTACACTTTGGGTACGGAACCCTAAAAATGTACCAGGTCGTCAGCGCATTTGCAGAAAACGTGTGTATCCAATGTCTCTGTGTATTGTGTAACATACTTTTATTTCCACTTAGGAGAGTACGTTGACTGATTGCAGCAAGTTTTTTTTATGTCACAATAGCTGGCTCAGACAGCAACGAAATCAGATAATGTTCCGAACACCCCGCGTTGAAGCGAAGGAGTATAAAAGTTATTTATAGAATAAGGTTTCCGGTCTATGGAAATACAGTGAACTGTAAGCGAACTGGATACGTTAGCCAAGCAAAATAAAAGTGTTTGTATGCACACATGACTGGCGTCGGCGTTTTGTTTAATGTCCTTCAGATTCCGTGAGCCTAGTCAATTTAATCTCTTGTGGCCGGTTGTGATTGGCAGACCAAAATCCCAAATATCAATGATATCAGCGATGTCATCATCATTTCAGCCGAAAGACGTCCACTGCTGGACCACAGATTACTAAATAGTTACTACCAGATACTTCACTCAGTACAAAATTTTCAATACCTACTGCTATAATAGCCTACTACGTCGCGTCGCCAACCGCTGCATGCTAAAATGTGCCTATGTACGAATGAATTTAACGATTAAAATTGAACAACGTGCGTGCGCTTCGCTTGGGAAACCCACATTGAATCTGGTCCGCAAACGGCCCGAGATCGCTCGGCCGTGCGGTAGGCAATTATAGCGCGCAAGTACATGGAGTGACGGAGGCCTGGCCGGACATAGGCCTCCCACAAGCACCTTTACTTCGACCGTTTCTGTGCTTCCCTCATCCACCGGCATCCTGCGGCCTTCACAAGGTCATCTGTCCACCTTGTGAAGGCCTTCCTTCCCTATCACCTATCAGCGAAATCGCTTAAATATTTTGAGGCACCGCAGGTGTGTCAGAACTAATCCTATAGTAATTCCATGTCGTCACTCGTCAGAGTCATCAGTCGCATCATAAAGAACATTATAACAAGTCATACCCCGGTTCCGTCACCAATCAGTCATAATATGCACTTACGTCTAACGACCGTCACACTTTCGCTGAATAATCGCTTACGTCATAAATCGATTGTATTGTACACAATGTCAATCTTACCTTTTGAGTATATAGTTATAAGAGTAGGGGAAGTCTAAAGAAACAATAGGTGGGTTTAAGACTACTGAGATGACGGCTTATAGAGACGATCGAAGAAGAAGCCACGCACCGCCGGCCTCAAATAAATTCGGCTCAGGACAAGAAGATGATGATGCTGGTGATGCTTACCTTAAGCGCGACGAGCAATGTGACCGTCTCGACGCTGTAGTATCCGCGGTCGACATAGTCGCCCATGAATAGATAGTTGGTGTCAGGGGAACGCCCGCCGATACGGAACAGCTCCATCAGATCGTGGAACTGTCCGTGGACGTCCCCGCAGACGGTCACCGGGCATTTCACCTCCTGGACATTAGACTCCTTCGTGAGGATCTCCTTTGCCTGTAAAAAAAAAAAAAAACGTAAGACGGGGACTCGAAATTCAAATTTGCAAATGACACTGAACAGTTTTGCAGTGTTTAACATTTTAGAAAACATCTTTTGAAGTATACAGCTGATTGAACGTTAAAATTATTTTAAAATCTGGACGAAACGGTCCTTAGAGTTTGTCAGCGTTAAAATAGAGGACAAACGTTAATAACACAATAGTTATCCTAATACAATAGGACGGTACAAAGACACAAAACATACGTCTGTCTTCTTATTCATACAGAAGACAGAAGACTTGGAGGCATTTCAAAGATCAATAACAAAAACTACAAATGCAAATACATATTTCATTATTTACGTATCGAGTACATGACCCAATCTTGACGATCGTCCAATCATCTTAGCCGAAGGTCGTAAAATGTCGGCTTTGAATCAATACCCCATACAGAGATACAATAAACAATCCAGGGGGAAGTTGCTAAAAATTACGCGACGGATTGATCTCAATATGAATCTATTCGATCTTTTATGGGTGGGTGTTACTGCCCAACTTATTGGCTTGGCTTTGGATTGGTAAAAGGTGTGTGTGGGTGAGTTTTCTAGCGTGAGAGTATTGGGCCTGATTAATTCATCAGCATACTTTCAGGATTTGTAAACGATTTGGACCGTATGAATGATGATATTGTTAGAAAGGGGGTGACTACCGAGATGACGACTAATAGAGAAGTATGGAAGAAAAGTAATCTTGCGCCGACCCCAAATAAATCATGATAAGAGCACAAGAGTTATGATGATGATGATGACTTTTAGGATTTGTAACTCAATACTGGCAGGGAAGAAAAAAGAAAAATACAGGATGGCGTCCTTCAAACAACTAGGTAACAATTTATTTATTTTTTTTAAACGTTGCCCCACACTCGGAATTTCTCCTGTATTGTGGGTGCGTTTACAAACATTTAAACTCACATACACAAACAGCAATTAAACATCAGCTTGACAAGTAGTTGATAAGTATCACTCATTACTAAATTATTTAGATAAGTGATTAGTGTTTTCCGTTTGTTTCATGCACCATTTTAGTTTTCCAGCATTATTACCAAATTAGAACAATGATAAGGCTTGGTAACAATAGTCCATTTGTCCGAAATGGGCTTTAGGCCCGTTTTAAATACATTCACTCTATTTGGTTTGGACATTCTGAATAACGGACACGGTTGAATAAAACTGTTTATTATAAATGTCGTATTGTTTGCACGGGTATTCCTGAAGGTGGCCACTTGTTTTAAACAAAGCGCAATATTTCGTAGATACGTGGAATACTCGAAACCTTAGCAATCATCTTTCCTTGAGTGCGTACTTTTGCAATGTCAAGATTACCTACTTTCATTGCGTATTGGCTCTATGGCTACTGTAGTTTCTCTGCACTGTTTCAATTGCTTCTTTAGCCCAAATCCATTAAACTAGATGGATAGTAAAACGTCGATGCACGTAGATATAGCTATTATAAATAAATTATGGTCAGAATACAAGGGGCCATGAGAAAGATTATGCCTGTCCGTGATTAACGCGATGTGTTTAGAGATACCTTTCCTACACATAAGACGAGTACCTATTGTATATTACTTGTAATAAGCAATTTATACGATTTATTTTTATTTTACGTCAGAATCTAAAACATTGATAATGTTTTGAGAGAGGGTATATAATTTGATGTGGGTTAGACATTTTTTGACCACCGACTGGGAGTGAGTTAAGTTTTACATTCTGTATAATGTGTCGAATTTGTTTTATCGTATCTGCTGATCTTTTTCGTAAACTCACAATGATTTCGCTAGCATTCATTAAAAATCTAAGATATAGATTTCATAATCAGTACAGGGTAGTATTCATTATTATGAAGTATTAATGCCATAGTGATTCCAGTCTGAAAAAGGAATGGTGCTATCGGTCATGTATAGCTCAGTCTCTCTCTCTCTCTCTCTCTCTCGTATAACGTCCTAATACGACATCAGTACATGTGTACCACTGCTCCTTCTTCGTATAAATAAAAACAAAATGGTACCTAAGACATACGTACTCTGGTACGCCCGAAAAGAAGCAAGTACAACGAAAACCACGAGTGCTAATGAAGGACAGGACTATGTTCAGCGTTAAACGTGGGTTTTCTTATATCACGCCCGTAAACATGAAAGGACTATGTATTTAAATAACAATAATAAAAGGAGAAGAAAACAATATCCTGAATCCCCACAAGGGCCTTTTCAAACCCGGAAAACTGAATACTGGGGCGGAACCGATCACAATTCATAACTTAAACTTATAGCCGGAACCTATTTAGGTTGACGGCAGGTCACGTCGTAATCAATATAAGGGCGGAAGCTCCCGCTGCAGAAATAACGATAGTATTGGCTATTTGACTACAAGATCGCCAAGATAGGTGGTCACTGAAATAACATGTAAGTAGGGAACTGTGTGCTTCGTTAGTTAGGTAACTTGTTATGTAAGTAAACTAGTTATGAGCTGAATCGTCTAAGTTGGAGGTTCACGTTTATTTACTAGAAAATCATGTAGTGTGAAATGTTTCTACGCATTTGACGGTCTAATAAAAACTTTGGATTTTTAATCAGATTTGATATAAGAATGACGATTAGTTTGAGCTAATTGGCTATTCATTTGGTGTGCCGTGTCCTTATACGTACGAAAATATTCGGTCTGAAAATGTGGCGCTATAGTAGACAAGCATAATTTATCACGAAAACATATCCACATAAGGCAGGTAGGCAGGTTTCCATAGCATTCGATCTGATTCAAATTAATCTCAATTGTTAACATAACAACATGGGCAGAAGCTCAATTCATTCGTATTTCTATTCAATTATACTATTCACGAACACAAATAGATTGTTGATTTATTTTTTTACGAGTTAATGCGTTATCTGTATTCCGAAATTAGCATAGACTACGTAGACATCGAAATATAGAATCAACCTTCAAGAGATGTATGTAATGGTAAGTAAAAGAAACTACCAAGTAATCAATGTATTTTTGACGAGTCTGATGGAAACATTAATATACTGTATATATTAATAACTATTATTAATATGCAATCAAAGGTCAAAATTAGATATTTCAAGGATGTTTTACGTCTACAGCCTTGTTGCTCGTAATACCATTCTATGTGCTCTATTCGAAAGTCTATGGTAAAGGTGAAAGACCCGACGATACTAATCCAGTTTTTTTTTTATTCCTTTCAATGGCGATGGTACAAAAATATATTCTTTTAACGTAGTCAACGCTCGCGTTATGTCAAAGATGACAAAATAAATTGCAAACTATGCTCACATAAATTCCCGATACTGATGAATGGTGGCACATTTATCTCTTCTTGTTGTAAATCTTTGCTGCTCGATACTCGACTCGACTCTCAAGGTCGGTCATATTTTTTGTGGTCGTCTAATCAGTATAATGTAGTTTATGAGATCACTACGTATGTTGTTACTTATTAATAGGTACATTGCATGCAACACTTGCATGTGAATATGCTGGTTTTTGGATGATCATGTCCGAAAGGTGCCAAATTCTTATCGATACAACGCTATATTCTTTTAGCCACGTAACGTATACAATACATAGACAATTATAGGAATGCGTACGACACTATGAAGACATATCTTTTGATTTTTTGTAACTAGTCTAACGACTTAGCGTCCATTAACATTTATATTATGTATTTGGTAAACTCAAAAAGGTCACGTTTGTTACTAGTCTTTCCTAGACCTTGACGAAATTGATAACAAAAGTACGACGAACAGACAACACAATGCATTCTATTGAAATGACAATACGTCTGAGACCGTTATCATTACTTCGTAAGGTTTTTCTCACCGTTTGGTAAACATAGAAAGTATCAGCTGTTTCTTATCACGCGTCAGTTATTAAAGTCAAAAACTTTTTATGACTACGCTTTTCTACATGTCCACCATTGAAATAGCTTTTCAGATATTTAACTTAGAAGAATTGGCAGGAATCACTATGCGACAGATAGCTTTGAGAAAGGATCCCCGTATTAGGAAATTAGAAGTTAGCAACCTGTCATAAATGATATAAATTCGTCAAATCTCTTTGTATACTCATGATAATAATTGATACATTGATAGAAAGAGCGTCATCTGACGTAGATATGTATTAGATGATTCACCGATAGCTCACGAAAACAATGTACGTGTTTTTGAATAAACCATCATAGATCTCATCCATAGCTTTTCATCAGGCGTGATCGAGGTCGAAAGCAGGTCCATTCAACAATAAAAAAATAATAATTAAATAGTCAGTTCGCCTGTGGGGAAGCTCAAATGCTCATTGTGGCTCAAGCAATTGTGCAGTCGACAGCACACGTGTGGGCGAGAGAAATAATATAAATATGTATATAACACGTGCGGTTTAACGATAGAATAATAACAGATAATTATTAGCATTGTATGCATATTTTTCAATGTGTTATTTATCTATTGGTTCTGTTAACTAGCTGCTTGTTTGCGTCGCGTCGTGACTACGGACATTACATCCTTTCTAACTCCTAAGTCCTTTTATAGAAAATACAGCAATAGTCGGCGTTATAATGAATGAAATTGGATGAAATAAGAGTAAAAGATTCATGTCTTTGATAAGAACTGTATTCACTATGCTAATGGAACCTTTAGATCCAGACCATCAGTTGATGGGTGGATTTCAATGTGCACTTAAAACACATAGCTTAGCATCAAGGAAATAAAGATATTTTTAAGCCATAGACTATTAAAATGAACACTGAATGCTACTAGAAAAGCCAGTTTATGATGTAACAATTGATAGCTCAGGGAGACTGAAATGTCAAAGAAGTTGGAAGTGGCTCTAACCATTTATATGGCGTTATTTGCATGTTCCTGTT
The DNA here is from genome assembly GCA_949629135.1 of Eremobia ochroleuca. Taxonomy (NCBI): domain Eukaryota; kingdom Metazoa; phylum Arthropoda; class Insecta; order Lepidoptera; family Noctuidae; genus Eremobia; species Eremobia ochroleuca. The sequence continues at coordinate 15,610,132 of OX451402.1, read as the reverse complement.
ATCAATCATTTGTATCAATCAATTTAAAATTGGATTATAACAAGGGTTTACTAAATGTAACTTAAATTACTCATTTTAATTGATCTTGAATGCATCATACAGTGACTATTTAAAGAGGAAAATTACGGTTGGACATCCTGAACTTCCCACAAACACAACAATTATTCGGTATTCTCCATATAAACAAAAAGCTGCCACTGTAGAGTTAATTGCATTGAAGATAAGTACTGAGAGAAAAAATAAAGCTTCAAGGCCTTTATGTAATGTTGGATTGGAAAAATTAAGAAACAAGAATTGTTATGTTACAACTTTTAAGAGGCTGTCTCATAGTCAGCTGATGATGAAACAGAAATAAAAACATAACCTAAATTAATAGAAATTTGTGACGGATGGTATCTGTACTAATTAACAACTGCCAGTGTAACATCCTTTCAGATAATTGTTACTGCAGTGTCACAATACTACGTAGTAGTAACACAGGATATACATTGTCAGTATCTTCACATTACTGCCAAGAGTGGATTTAATCATTGATTGCTATAAAATAAGTACGCTAAGTACATTGTCCATGTATGACTGTCATGTGACACACATACATAACAATATCTAGATTTTAAGTACTTCAAACCTAATTAGATTTGATACATTTCATACTTAATGTAACAATGATAACCAATTCAGTTCAGGTAGCTAAATAGGGCATGCAAATGATAATAGTGTTTTAAAACACAGCAATTTGAATTTTATTTTATCCTTGCGTTTACTTTTTTGCATACATTAAGTTAATCATGAATGCCCTTCATGAGTCATTCACAGTAATCTTCCTTACTCATCATTAGCATTATGAAAATGTACATGAATTAATTTATAGGATAAATTTACTGTTATAGTTGGGATTAACGTTCCATAGACTAGCAAGATATGCATTGTCCATAGAGTATTGATCTCTTACAAGTCAGACTTTTTAATATTGTTTTTCATTTGTAAAAACAAACAAAAAATTAAACAATAATGAGTCATTTTGATAACAAACAATGTTGAAAATCATTCTGTTGAAACAGCAAATAATAAACAAATAAAATGCAAAACATGCCATTTTTGTGATAAAAACAATAATTTGAGTACAGCTAACTTAAAGGAATTGTTTAATTGCCTTAGATCTAATAAAAAACTATAGGAAATGCCAATGTATGATGTATTTTGATACTTAAACATAAAAATAAAATCAAATACCTACATTTTTGCACAATACATACTTTTTTCCCCAATGGAACTGATTGATGATAATGATATATGCACTTAGGACTAAAACAGTAGATTTAAGTTTTGTAGTGTGTTAGGATAATCAAATAATAAACTCAAGGAATGTGTGATTTGATTAGATTTTTTTTTATCATTGAGAAAGATACACACTACTTGTAACATTCATGAAATGCCTGTTTGTATATAACTTTTTGAAGTGTTATTGCAAATTTTATTGTAAAACACTTCAAAATAGTCATTAAATAAACCGATTATTATGCGTTTTGCTACAAAATCGCGAGAAAAGAGAGTAATAATTAGTATCGTCGCCGCAAGACGCAATCTCCCTTGAAGCAAAAAATCAATGAAAACATCCATGATAAACATGTACCTACAAACCAACAAGTCTCTTCGGGTATAAAACTAGTGTTAATTGATTATCAGAATTTCCGCGCCGCGTCTAAAAATATCTTCTAACCAATTAGGCTAATATCAACCTGGAACATTGATAGCTGGGTGTGGTAAACAGAGATTGAACTAGTCGAATCACAGAACTCTCTCCATCCCCGACATCCCGGAACGATTAGCGTTCCAACGGCGGACAGCCTCTACCACAACCTATAACGATATAGAATCGCGTTCTTGTAACTCGCTATGTAGGTATATGAATCATACAACATATAGCTAACGACCCGATGAAAATGTATACAAAACTTATGGAAACGGTCACAAATATACTAAACACATTATCTAATAATTAATTCAAAGGTACATTACCTTGTCGCATAACGTTTTTACTTGATTTTCTGTCAATTGCTTGCATTCGTTTAGTTGTTCTATCCACTGATCCAGTTCTTTTAACGACGCCTTGTCCTCCATACTTTGTGTCTGTGAGATTAACGTACGAGACGTTAACTGTGATTTTGATTGTCTTTATGTTTTAAATGTACACAAAACCATGCGAATTACGTATTTTACACTGTGCCCAGAAAATTGACTACGGCGGACACTTTACAAAATGGCGTTTGCGTGACGTCAATTTTCAGAAAAGAAATCCACCAAGCGGCTTCTATGGGAACTAGATGATGATGCCACTATTGGATGCGTTCTGAAAAATAGGGTTCGGCTTAGGTAATATTTTTTTTTAAATAATGTTTGCACATTTGAAAAAATTAAATGTAACTGTATATTTGACGATGAAATAATTATAATTACTGAATACACTTTTATGGAGGCTGATGGTACAATTTTTGTTTTTGCCATTGTTTGTGGTGCTTCGACAATAAAATCCAAAGAGGTGAAAATATATTATCTCGTAGATAATTCTTGAAAAAGTTTACAAAAGCAAATAAATGCCAAAATTTTATCAGTCTCAGTCCCCTCTTTAAGTTTCATAGGAAGTCAAGAAAATGTAATATTTCAACTCCACAATTTTCTTTTGTATTTTGTTGAAAACTTGACATGGCAGTTTGTCACTTTCGTTTTTGAAATATTTGTAGGCTTCTGATCGTTCAACAATACCGGGCGGGGTGCCGTGTTACCCAGTAACTAGTCTGTGGGGTCGAGATAGGCTGTCGCTCCATTTATTATAATATAATACTTGTATTTACATGCATCTGGTTAAGATGGCGACCCCAACATAGGTTGGAAAAGGATAAGCATGTTGATTAATCGTTCAACCATAGTGTTGTGTCAAAGTTGTGTTATTGCTTTTGTGTAAAGCAATAACACAACTTTTGATTGACAAACACTGAAAAACAAGATCATCTTAGTATTCGATTTTTCTAATTTATTTGAATTAGGATTCAGGGACATTTCATTGTTTGCAATATTTTCTTTTTCCGGGTGGGTTGGCCTCGGCATGAATTTGGACAAGACAAAAGTCATGTACAATTCGCACGTCTTGCCGAGTCCAATCCACATCGAAGGGTCGCTTCTCGAAGTTGTGAAGGACTATGTCTACCTAGGGCAAGTCATCCAGCTCGGTAGACACAACTTTGAGAAAGAGGCCGACAGAAGGATCCAGTTGGGTTGGGCAGCATTTGGAAAGCTTCGTCAAGTCTTCTCGTCACCTATCCCTCAGTGTTTGAAGACTAAGGTCTTCAACCAGTGCGTCCTGCCCGTCATGACATACGGTGCTGAAACGTGGACACTGACGGTGGGGCTGGTCCACAAATTCAAGGTCGCTCAGCGCGCTATGAAGCGAGCTATGCTCGGAGTTTCTTTGAAGGATAAAATCAGGAATGAAATTATCCGGAAAAGAACCGGAGTAACCGACATAGCTTGCAGAGTAAGCAAACTGAAGTGTCTGTCGAAGGGCCGATGGCCGGTGGAGCAGACACGTCCTGGAGTGGAGACCGCGTATCGGCAAGCGTAGTGTGGGACGCCCCCTAGCTAGATGGACGGACGACCTAAAGAAGGTGGCTGGGGTAGACTGGATGCGGAAGGCGGAGGACAGGGTGTTGTGGCGCAGTCTGGGAGAGGCCTATGTCCAGCAGTGGACTGCGATAGGCTGAGTTGATGAATATTTTCTTTTTAGTAGTAAACGCTAGTGCGAATGCATGATACATCATCCACACGACTTGAGGTTTTTAATTTACATCAAGTGCTAAGCGTGTGGATCAGGCTTAAGAATACAGTGGGCCACTTTTGAACCATAGAGTAACATTTTGTGTGAAATGACTCGTATCCGTAGCATACAAGCTTATAAAAAAACTGACATCTTTCTTTTTGCCTAGTGCCAAATCCAAGATTCGGTCTTTTTACTTTTGAGACGGAGGCTAGTGTGTTGGTGTTTAGCCGCTCAGCAAGTTTTCGAAGATGACTGAAACCCTGAAGCTTAGAGGAACCCTCTGTGGCCACAATGGCTGGGTTACACAAATTGCAACCAACCCCAAATACCCTGACATGATTTTGTCGTCGTCTCGAGGTAAGGTTATATTTTACGCTGCTATCTAAATCCATGTTCATCAGGTCTTTGCCTTTGGAATACTCTTAATACTTCTTAGCAAAATGTATTATAGTGATAATATTATAAGAATTTCTCTTTATTTATGTGATGACACAAAACCTTTGCCACGCGAGTCCTGAGCGGCAAGCGGATATGGGGCTGATGACAACACTCACATTTTACCCATGTCTCATTATTTGAACATATCTAACGTGTTACGAATGGTTTTTCAGACAAAACCCTCATCGTATGGAAGTTGACCAGAGACGAAACCAACTACGGTGTACCGCAGAAGCGTCTGTACGGTCACTCTCACTTCATCTCCGACGTTGTGCTATCCAGCGACGGCAACTACGCTCTGTCTGGCTCATGGGACAAGACTCTGCGTCTGTGGGATCTTGCCGCCGGAAAGACCACCAGGCGTTTCGAAGACCATACTAAGGTGTGACAGAACTTAACATTTTGCTAGGGTTGTAGTATAAGTGCCGATGCGCGGCAGAAGAAACAGTGTATTTGCGCCTTTGCGAGGCAGAAGAATTCAAATGCTGCTAGCATTGTTGAGATCCGACTAGGACTGTATGAGGTAAGAGTGTGGTCACTCACATTTCCCACCATACGAAACTAACACCAGCACTTATGCACTTATCATTGTCAAATCAGCTAATTTCGATATTATTTCTGTAGTTAGTACTGTAGTAGAGATTGATCCACACATGTAGTCATTACCTTGTGATCATTCAATTATAAGCAGATCCAACATAAACAGCAAATTACAACATATTTTATGCTATACAGGATGTACTCTCCGTGGCATTCTCAGTGGACAACCGTCAGATTGTGTCTGGCTCTCGGGACAAGACCATCAAGCTGTGGAACACACTCGCCGAGTGCAAGTACACCATCCAGGATGATGGCCACAGTGACTGGGTGTCCTGTGTCCGCTTCTCACCCAATCACGCCAACCCCATCATTGTGTCTGCTGGTTGGGACCGTACCGTTAAGGTTTGTTGAGTTTGTTCTATTAATCTATGCCAATAATCTACATGCTACTTTTCATTAAATATAAATAATAAACCCATTTCCACAGGTCTGGCATCTCACTAACTGCAAGCTCAAAATCAACCACCTTGGACACTCCGGTTACCTGAACACAGTCACTGTCTCTCCTGATGGTTCTCTGTGCGCTTCCGGTGGCAAGGACATGAAGGCCATGCTCTGGGACCTGAATGACGGCAAGCATCTGCACACCCTCGACCACAATGACATCATCACATCATTGTGCTTCTCACCCAACAGATATTGGCTGTGCGCTGCCTTTGGACCTTCCATCAAGATCTGGGTATGTGTGAAATTCTTACTAAAGTTTATTTAGATTAACTACATTACTACTTATTTTATAGCAAATTTTTTCTCTGGTCTTATATTTATGAATGTGTGATGTAAATTTTACTTCTTGGTTTACAGGATCTTGAAAGCAAGGAGATGGTTGAAGAGCTCAGGCCCGAGATCATCAACCAGACCCAGACCTCCAAGTCAGACCCACCGCAGTGCCTATCCCTGGCCTGGTCCACAGATGGCCAGACCCTCTTCGCTGGCTACTCTGACAACATCATCAGAGTCTGGCAGGTGTCAGTCTCTGCACGATAAGGAGTTGAAGAAACTTGATTTCATTTATTTTTGTGCTTATTATGTATCCAGCCTGACTATGGATAAAAATAAATGGGATTGTTTGAATTACTTTAGCAGTTTCATTGTGATCTCCTTATAAGATTAGATTAAGTTATTGTAAATAAGTTATTCCAATAACATTTGGTTACGTATGTAAGGTCGTATGTATCAATAATGTATGTATATTTTATTTAAATAAAAATCATTGAATATACAGAAACATTTTTCTTCCTCCAACAAAATCATTACATAAAATACTAGAGTAACAATAAAAATCTTAAGTAATAACATAACATGTAAATTACATGGGCAGCTGGACAATTTACCCCACACCTAGATATTTATTGCCAAAATACCGAACATATTCTTTTTTTTTCCTAATAGCCAATTTTGTAATATGTTGGGCATGCACTTCACCTTAATTGCGTAACACTCGAATCTCAGAATTATTTTGAAGGTTTTGCCACTCCATTGCTTCAAATTTCGAAAAATGTGTCTGCTCAACAACGTAAATAACGCACTGAATGTTGTTGAACTGTCAAAATTAAACCCATTGCTACTGAGTGTTACGCAGTTACACTGTCTTAAAAATATTTTGTGGTCATGAAAATTCATTAATTTTTCACTGTAAATGTTTCTACTTGCTACCAAAGAAAACTAACCACCTTGGTAGGTACCTGTAAAAGGATCATTCAAAACGAGGTGAACCACCCCCTGATTCACCCCTGCACCTATACAGGGGTACTCTCGCTCTTTAGAATTATGTACCTATCTCAAGACTTGAATCCAGTAGCTAGGTACCTAATTACGTAAAGTTATTTGACTTAGGCATTGCGTACAGACGCCAGCACATCAAGCTACCCGAAACTATCAACTTTGAACCTTTAGTTTTAGCAATAAAGTTGAATATCTATTAAAGAAATTTGACAGATAGTAGTAGCTTGATGTGCTGCTGTCTGTACATCCCATCATTATTTCAATGTTAAAATCCAGTTTAGTTTCGTCTGATTTCATCCGTGCATACCTATTCACCCTGTTACATGGTACTCAATGCATAAGTCAATTAATTAGTTATCTACTGGATTCAAGTGTTGAGATACAAAATTCTAAAGAGTACCTCCTTACAAGAGTTTTTAAGAAAAATGTGCAAAATAATTCAATATTTTTTGCAACTGAATTAGGAACCTAATAAATATGTCTTGAATTATTTATGACACTATTGTGCTGAAGTATTTAAATATTTTCCATATGAATAGAAGAATTCCTTTGAAAGACAAGCATAGGTACAGGAAATACATTATCCTCTTGAATATTATTCATTAATTCATGATCCTGTGATAGCATTGAGACTGGGAGTAAATAGCTACTAAATATACAAAGTTTATTGTTCTCAGCACCCTTTGATCTATTCAGTCTTTGGAAATCCAGCTTCATTCAAGAGATGTGACCCATCCATTATCAATGTTGGCCCCTCACCAACTTTAGTATGTATCAAATATTTGATCAAATCCTGTGCTTGAGGCTTACAAATGTCCACAAATACTGGACTCAAAACCTCTTCTTCACTGTGGAGTCCTGTTACAAATTTATCAGGACTCGATGAAGGGAAAATTTGCCTTATCAAAGAAATTACTTGTGGTACTTCCTTCTCAAGTAGGTACAGACAAGCGTTTGGCCCAGCATCAAAGGTGTAAGCAACTTTTATGCTTCCAGAGATTTCATTGTACTTATGAATCACATGACTGACAAGATGAGACACATCGGTCATGTACACACATGGTGGGTATGAATCTAAACATATTGCATGGAATTGATTACTGTCTTTCATGGTAATTTCAGCAAATTTAGGAAAGTCTCTTTCTCTTATTGCCTGAATAATCTCATCAGTTCTCTGTGGCACACAATACTTAATTCGATGTTTTAGTAGTTCGGAAGTTAGTGCAGCTGTCCTCATGCCTGTAGTTGAACTAGTTTTCTTTTTAGTATCCCCTGCAACTAGTATTAAAGCTCGCATTTCAGGCCAATGTGCTTGATCTACGATTTGAGAAGCTATAGAATCTGAACCATCAGGATTGGTGCCTGCATGCCATCTAACGAAGCCACCATACACACTTCTGCAGGCGCTGCCTGACCCCAATCTGGCAATAGCACTCACATCAGATTTTACTTTGTAAAGTTTCGCCAGTGCTGTTACTAGACAAGCGTATCCTGCAGCGGAAGACGCTAATCCAGCTGCAGTAGGAAAGTTGTTTTCTGAACATACATGTACTTTCCACTGTAGGAAATCATCATTGACGCTCTTTTCAGCAGCAGCTCTGGACTTAATTTCCCTGAGACAATTTTGAAGTCTTGGGCTATAAAATGACTCCTTCTTTCCATTCAACCATATTCCATCTTCTCTAAACTCTGGTTTTGCACAGACTGATGTTTTCGCGCACATAATACTTGTATCTAAAGTAGCACTAACGGAATCATTTAACGGTAAAATTAATTCTTCGTCTCGTTTGCCCCAATATTTAATTACGGCTATGTTAACAGGAGCTACCACTGTTATAACTTCACTCATTTTAACAACAAGTTTAAAAACCACGATTACAATGTTAAACTTCTTCAAATAATTCGCTCCCGCGGCTATTTGGTATGACAGACGTGCACCACTGCCGGAGAAAATAAATAGATTGTCTAGTCTTCGTCTTGTCAAACAAAATCAAAAGTCAAGAGACAAACTTGTTGTCGACTAGTGAAGTCGTGAGGGGCCGAAATCGGCCGAAGTAGTTTTTATTTTTTTCTTACCTTGTGAGATAAAACGAGAAAGAGGAATCAACCGGTTTCGGATGGTCCGGATTGGTCGAATGTCGAGATGACACACACACACCAGGTGATGACGTTTTCGTGGTTACGGATGCGTTCGGAGTTTGGAATTAATGTGATGTGTGCAAAGGCTACGAACTTGCTACGAATCAACCAGAATCACATAATAAATAGGAACCATCATCTAAATATTCACATCAACGAAGAATTTCTGAATTCCAATAATTACGAAATACCTACTTACTTGTGTGAGTATTTGACGTAAGATAAAAATGTAATTTTAATAACTGCTGTGAAATGAACGGAACCATTACGTTACGACACACAAGCCTACGTTTCGATACTGCATCGACAATTCAACATTTCTTTCAAGATAAAAACATTTTAGGCAGGTATTTATATTTGTAATTTATAGGTTCACAGAGGTACATTAGAATCAATTTTACATGCTTTTCATTTAAATGATAATTATCGAAAATTTTATCAAAGGAGTCGTTTCATTTTTGTATGGAGCTTTGGCTAGGACGTGTACATTTCAGAAAACCTGTGAAATATATCTATAAACATATTATAGGCAATGATTTTTAGAATTAATTTGTATTTATTTTGTACAAAATTAAAATTCAAAATTATTGACATTTGTTGTGAGTAAAATGGAGACATATTGAGTCAATGACAGATGACAATGACGTTAATGTGATTATAACCTAAAACGGCATATTTTATGTTTTTGCTTCATTGCTCTACTAACTACAACTACGTAGGTAATACGGGCTGGTGTCCGCAACTCCACGTCAATGCGCGTATTTTGCGTACAAAAATTCTACAACTACGTAATAATATGGTATATCTAATGGGCCTTTTACAAGACAGGTTGATTTGCACAGGGTCAGTACATTGACATAGATCACTAGCGGGTTAGTAACTGACTCCAAACTCAAACCAAGTCAGCAATGACCCATTTATCATTGCCTATTTCCATTTCGGTTCTTACGGCTCGCTTTCCCCGCGACGGAGGACTGGTATTTAGATCCATGCCCCCAGACTTTGAAACAATAATTAGGTAGGTAATAATTATAAATAAAAACAACTATTAGTTTTTTTTAATCCTTATTATAATTCTTCTCTTACTAACAAATCATCCAGAAATAGGGCTGGTGCCTCAACATTATCTTGGTATCGAGCCCAACCGAGGTACCAGACAATTGTCATCACATGTGCACAGCATCCGACAGTACACATTCCACAAATACAGCTGCAGTAGTACCCCTCTATATTTTGTTCCCAATATCCCCTTCTTCAGAACTTATTAATATGTAAGTATAATATGTTTTATTACTCTGGTGTCTGGATTTTATTCTTCCTCTTATAAGAATAGTTTCATGTGATGACAGTGTGCCTGGTACCATGGTTTCACTACATAATTCTACCACAAATGATCCATTCCGCATCATATGTTCACCAAAATAGCTTCTTGCTTGTTTTATTTGGTATATACCTAGAGCGAACAGTATGAGGTTGGACATAGTCATTTGTGGGAAAACTTCTAACAGCGGGTGATTTGCATCAATTCTTAAAAAAATGGCTTGTCATCTATTAATATTATTTTGAACCACAAACTCCCCTAAGATATTAGGCAAATTCACCCGCTGCAGGGCTCGATTTACTATTACCTCGGCATCTGGTCGGTCCACCAAAGAAGTATGGAAGGCATTTCTCTGTCCAATATTTAAAAGAATTATCATCAATATTTTCCATTCTAGAAAAGATTTCCATTATCTATGCTGACACGCATAATTTTTTCAATCTCTGCTGCACTAAATGTATTGTTAAGATCATCCAAATTAATAATATTGTCCCAATCATAAATAGTTTTGTGATACATGCGAACTAGTATTTTCGCAAATATATATTTTATAATGTGACAGCATATTTTTTCTTAAATACCTAGGCGCATGATGTTAGTACATTCTGGTACAAAACACCTGGCACTAGACATACCAAGTTTTCTATATGAGTTTAGTTCAATATGGCGGGGCATGTCCAAAACTTGCAGAGGCCTTTCTTGATCACTTTCAGGCTGAAGGGGATCATTGATTTCTTGCTGGACAGTATCTTGAGCCCAAGTCCAACATTCATCTGTAAAAAGAAAAAGCAATTATAAATACGTATACTTGAACATTACACAATGTAGCATACTGAAATCATATATTATTATAGTAAAAACACATACCTGTCTTGGATATATTCTCCTTGAAATTACATCTCTCACTGGACCATTAGGTAACAGATGTGTGTTTGCCTTCTCACAGTTGAAGTAGAACATACTATACAACCATTTCTATTGTATTGCTCAGGGTTGTTTGCTCGATGGACAGTTCTTTGAGCAGATACCCAGCATGAATAGCACACTTTATCTCCCGGGAGTATCTACAAACAATATAACTTATGGTTTTATTACTCATCATAAATAGATTACAAAACTTCAGAATCCATAACTTGGTACATATGACATTAAAAATACCTGTCTTGGAGCTATTCCTGCAGCGATTATATCTCTCTCAGGCAGGACCATATGGAATGGTGTGTGCTCTTCTAACAGCAAGAGAACGTTTATACAATGCTGAAGTCGTAGAGATAGAGAAAAATCGCAAAATAACACTGAAAGCCACGAAACGTGACTGATTGACAGTCAGTCGCATGACATTGACAGACAGTGTATGTCAAAATAAAACGTTCGGAAATACACTGGCCAAGTAGATGATTAATCGAACTAATTATCATCAAAATATTATATTGATATATTTTTTTTTACATGTGTCCATTAATAACACATTATAAATAGGTGTAATAGATGAATTAATAATAAGTGATACCTTTTTATAATTATATTTAATGTTTTTGTATTTACTGTTTCACTCTCATTTCAGATCCATTCTGGTTTCAGAACGCATGTTTGCTGTCAGGACGCCGCCATATTGGCCATAACGATAACATATGGCAATAATTGAAAAACTTTAATTCGTTTGTACACAAAGAGTTATTCTCAAATTCACAGATTAATATTTTTCCTAAATTCAGGGTATTTTTTCCCTGTTTTTTGATATATGTACAAGTGCTAGCCAAAAATGAAACATCTCCTTTACTTTGGTGTTACTGAACTTGTGGTTGCAACTTCAATCCAAGCGACGTCGTCTGGAACTGCTAATACCCGGCAAAATATAGATGGTCTGTGGAAAACGCTTGAAAAGGTTTGATGCGGTTCACCGTTGTTGAAGTATGAATAAGCGAGGGTGTGGAGGTAGCACACTTGTAGAATTTGTCGAATTATACTACACATTTCAATCCAACGCTGCCATTTTCGTTTTGTGGCACGGTTAAAGCGGCGGTCTAAACGTGAATTTGCTAAAATATCTGGCATTTATTTATTTACAAAGCGTGAAAAATATATTTTAGTGCGTTTGTTTTCTCGTAAAACACCAAGAAGTGGCGATTACAGTGTTTATACCACCGGATAATTGTTGACTTCTTTGGGTGGAGAGGGTGAGTAGGTACTTTATATCAATATTTCGGGGTTTTACGGCTTAGTAATCTTTTCTTATGCTCGGACACCTTTCTCACAACATTGACTGTACTTATCTCATTGCCCTTGTTGGAGTTATATGCCGTTTGTGTATACATTCCGGTATTCGCAATTGGCTCGCTAAAATGGGCGTTGTGATGAAAGAGTGAAGGTTTATCATTATTAATATCGTCACCGCGCCTTAGAATGGTGTTATTTACTTAGTCAGGATTCGTTAGCAACGTCTTCTGTTATCACATCGTTCAATTTGTAAAGTTCTTTGACATAGTTTTGGGTTTTATCAGTGGAAACAAAATTACTGAAGTAGGATGTCGTTTATGTCGCCAATAAGGTTTACGTGTGTTACTGTGGAAGTAACAATTTACATATAAGTAATTATATTTCCCACTGATCAATTCATCAAACAATCAAAATAAACAATAAGGTGGTCTCAGTTCTTTCATCAACTATTTTCTGTAAAAAGCACATTCCCACTATTGTAATGCTTACTGTTTATTGGAGTTAGTTATGATTCACAGAACTTCTTTATCTTTACTATCTTTACATACATCATCTTCTCTTATATCATCACATACATCATCCATACAACTGTGTACATTATATGGTCAGAGGGCCTTATTTTCTCAGAACAACAAAATTTCCATAGTAACACCAATTATTGTTATCTTATTGATTTATTATTAGCAATATCAGTAACAATATCACTGAAGTTTTTTCTGCCATGCTGGTGACAGGCAAAAGTATCTCATATCTAGGCAGAAAATTTACTGTACTGTAGTCACTTAATTAGTAACACTACGGAAATTGTCATGCCCATTCTGCTGTTACGAATTTATTATTACGGATTCTTAAATTCATTACAATAAAATTAATGGCAATATTAATGTAAATACGTAACAAATAGGTTAAATCCAGGTAAAAATACTGGTATTCCGCTGCATTTGGTTAGAGTGGAAGCCGACCCCAACATAGTTGGGAAAAGGTTAGGTAGATTGATTGATTTGGTATTAATGTAAACAGAAAACAATATAGCATTGTTTTTTTTTCTATAAATCACTTAAAGTTCGTTTTTTAATCCCTGAGACTAATCTGACAGGTGTAATGTCAAACTTCTATACTAAAAAAATGCAAACACAAAATACTTAAATGTAAAATTAGTCTCTGGGATTAAAAAACGAACTGTACAATTATCCTCAAAGGTATGTTAGGCATCAATACATTGTCCTAGTTTACTTAACCAAGGAAACCCTGGCATAGTGCCACTTGAAGAAACTCTCACCTGCAAAACTAAGTTGTATGTTTTAAAATGCACTTTTAATTTCATTACAAACTTGAGAGGTGATAATTGATATGCAACCTTCATGCATGTGTTAAAAATCGTAGTTGCATAATAATTATTGTTAAAATGTTTGATATATTTTTGTTAACGAAACATAGTTGTGGGGTTGATAGGCATAAGTCTGCCTCTGTAAATTTATGTGCTTGAAGTATTAAATAAATAAATAGTATTTGCATAAACTTGTTATTGCTGTCAATTTTAGCACAGTTGTTATTTTAACTCTGATTGTACTGTGGTTGTCAAAGTAACTAATAAGCACTCTTTCCTGTAAAAGTGTACACTCTCATGATTTTGTTTGACAGAATTTCAATAAGTATTACTAGCAATAGGTTGCTAAGCCTCATGTGCTTAGGGGTCGTTCAAGTATTACGTAAGCAGATTTTTTGCAATTACTAAGTTTGTATTCAAACTACATATTTGTATTCAAACCAAAATTGCCTTTTGTAGAAAATCCGAAACAGTAAAGAAATAAATACTGCTGACATAATCACCATCCAGACCCCCATCCCCATGTCATTAATAACTAAGGCAAAGCCCCCCCCGCCCCCCCCCCCCCCCCGTAGTGCTTACGTAATATTTGAATGGCCTGTTAGCAACAGTGATATCAAGAAGATAACATAAACTTAATTATAAAAACTGTTCCCATGCTTACAAAGTGAGACATGTTTTTTGTGGTTGCCCATCGTGTCACCCTTTGTAAAATTTCTTTATTTATGTCTGTAATTTATATGTTGTACAGATGCCAGAACATCAAGCTACTACAATCTGTCAAATTTCTTTAATAGATTTTCAACTTTATCACTAAAGCATAAGGTTCAAACTTGATTGGGAAAATTTGACAGTTTCGGGTAGCTTGATGTGCTAGCATTTGTACAGACGCCAGCACGTCAAGCTACCCGAAACTGTCATATTTTCCCAATCAACTTTGAACCTTATAATTTAGCAATAAAGTTGAAAATCTATTAAAGAAATTTGACAGATTGTAGTAGCTTGATGTGCTGGCGTCTGTACATAATAAACAGTAATCTAATCTATTCTATTCATGTTCAAATACCCATTTATTGGCTGGCTTTGCTCAACACTGATTCATTGGCAAAATGGAACATTATATTAATAATTAGCTAAATTCAATCTCTTAAGTTTTAGTAAATAGGAAATATGTCTTCTTCTTTTCGTGTCAATGGTACTTTATATTGATTGCGCCCAGTAGGTGACTACGTTGATTGCAGCATCATTGGTATTCTTTAGTGCCAGTGAATGGGTACTTAAGACACTCCAGCGAATAGGAAATGGTCTGATAAGAAGCACCACACTCCTACTGGCTGTTGTATAAATATCTAATTGACCAATTTTCTAACCATTTATCAGTTCAGAATGTTCTTATTCCGTTAAAAGTAAGTATGCAAAGTGATAGTGAATATTTTTAATTATGCGATTGACTAGCACACTCTTGATTAGCCTTGAGCATGCAATTAGCTTGTTAATGGATATATAATGAGGTATAGTAAATTAAATAAAGTTCGCGTCACGTAAAAAGAGCGCTCACGTGAACTTGTGCAGCAAGCGTCCAGCGTTCTTTTTACGTGATGCGCGCACTACATCATGCATAGGTAATTTACATTTTACACTTTTTTATAATACTTTTTAGGGTGGAATTAGACCATAATTTCTGGTATTTGTGCATGGTGGATTACGGCCAACTCCCTCTCACCGAGAGGAGGTCTGTGTCCCTGCAGTGGGAACATTATAGGCTGATTATACTGGTATTCACATTGGCTGAATAAGGAATAATAGGCTGAGTCCAAAAGCGTGGTCTCAGTGGGTGGTGTTTGGTCTTAGATCAACTAAATAGTCTATAGATTTACCGAAATCAAAATTTCAGTCTGCAAAAAATCTCCTCGCAATAAAGGCAGACTTCCTAAGTCCTAGATATTTCTTAAACTTGATCAATGCTAGGTAATAGGTAATATGGACTGGTGTCCGCAACTCCATGTCAATGCGCGTATTTTGCGTTGGTCAATGTTGCTAGAAAACATAAATAAAAATAACCGACATGTCATGTATTTTCTCTTAAGTCTTGAATAAGTTGATGTCTAATGACGAAATTATTTTATCTAACACTATCTTTTGGTCGTGTTTTCGTCCGCGTGGAGGTCGGAAATTAACCCACGGGCACATATTACCGGGACAAAAATGATCGAATGTAGGTTAGGTTACTTTTTACCATGACCTGTTACTGTCTACCTTTGTGCCAAATTCCATCGAAATCCATTCAGCCGGGCGTGAAAAGGTATAGGGTGGAGCTGCAGTAAAATTACATTTTTCTGTCATTTCTTTAAAAAATAATACCACACTATCTCTACTAGTGATGTGATTAAAATGCAATGAAAAATTGTTTTAGGCCAGGATATTCGAAATTTAACAATTTGGATATAACTGTAAACAATCAAAATATTCTTTGTATTGATCAGATAAAAATATATGTTCTAACATAATTATGTGTTTCATTCACAGTCTTGATTATATTATTTATGGTTCAAAACATAATATTTAAAATTTATTATTATTAATTTACTTGATCATAAAAAAAATACGAAGACAGGCTGATTTTGATCGTTTTTCTAGTCGTACTAAAAAATTATCAAACTTTTACTCCCAAAAATCATGTCGAAATATTGCAGAGTAGTGGTTCGCTCCAATTCTACCTAAACTCAATCCGAACGCAGTAGTAATAGATAAGGACAATGCGCCTTAACACTCCAGAAATATTGAAAGAAGAAAATATAATTTTGTTTCACTTTTTACTCTAAAAATCCTGCGATTGGCATGTCTCCGCCACCCACCATACTCCCCGACCTTCTCCGCTCCAACAGATTACCATTTTTTTGGGAAAAAAAAATCCGATGAATCAGTCAAAACCGCCTTCAAAGATTTTATTGATTCACGCTCCCACAAGTTTTTCAGCATAGGGATCAATTAGCTACCTATAAAATGGCGAAAGTGTAGACGCCAGTACATCAAGCTACCCGAAACAGTCAAATTATCCTAATCAACTTTGGACCTTATGCTTTAGGGATAAAGTTAAAAATCTATTGAAGAAATTTGACAGATTGTAGTAGCTTGATATGCTGGCGTCTGTAGGTACAGAGATACATAAAAAAAAAAAATATTAAAAAAAAAATTAAAGACGGACTGTAGGTAACACACAGGCATAGTATGGATTGTAGGTACCTATCATCTTTTCCTTTCTAATATACGAACTCGATCAAAAACAGTAAATTACCTACTACTCCGTGTAAATAAGTCCAACGGTGTGTCCACACGGTATTCATTGCGCGAGTGACATCCTCCCGCGACCACGTGACTCCGGAACGGAAGCTAAGCGTTGAAGAGCTGGGATGCGCAAGCGCACGCCGACTCATCCTGACGAAGATTTCGTTGTATTGCGTTTTAATTTTGATAACTAAATCAATATTTCCGTTCGGACTTCAAGGTCACCGGATTCCCATTTTATAACAATGTTGCCAGTTAGGTCATCATACTAATATTTTCGTAAAATATCAAATCATAAGCTCTTAAGCGGAGTTCCACGTAATACAGTCTTTTAAAAGAATTCATGCACTATAGAATGTGCCAATCTATGGTGTACGCACGGCGACATATCAAGCTATACATTTCCAGTATAAGCTGACTTCTCACTGTACGAAAAGCCTGTACAATGCGAGGTCAGCTAAAACTGGAATTAATAGCTTGGTATGTCGCCGTGTGTACCTGTAATAATGACAAACAAATTTTAGCTTAAATTAACATAATCACTAATAGTAAATCGTAAAGAAACTAAATGATCCTCTACAAGTCTACAACATCATAGTATTTCCTTACGATTATACAATGACTAGACAGCAAAACTTTAATTCAATATTAGTTTCCTAAACCTAAGATCTACCTCTCCACTACTTCGCTTTTCCAACCGTTTGGTTGATTTACAGACAAACGAACCACTAGTACACCTCGATTCAAACTTTATAGAGGCTCTGAAGTGCGCTACTCGCCGTGCAGTACCACTCACCCCCGCTGACAGGTGAATTTGTTAAGCTGCGTCTACGCTAGACGAGCCAAGCACGAGCCGAGCTTCGTGTTCGTGGCGTCAAGTGTAGACGTACAACGAACCTACAACGATCACTGTCCTCGAACGTAGTTTTCCGCAGTGTGCTCGCGGCTCGTGGCGAATATGGACGAGTTTGCTATTGCAGCAGCCGCTGCTGCTGCTGCAGCGATTATTATAGCCGGAGTCAGTAAAAAAAGTAAAAGGTCAAGACGATGGGGATCTAAAAATTTATATAAAGACAAATCCACTCAACAAAATTTCGATTTGTTAACCACTTTGAGAGGTCAAGAAGCAACTGGTCAATTTAAGAATGTTCGAATGACATCAAAAAACTTTGATGATTTACTACGTTTAATTGGACCGCACATCGCAAAATGAAAATACCAGATTTCAAATGGCTATACCCATTCAACAAAGGTTGGCGGTAAGGTTGCGTTTTTTGCCAAGTGGCGAATCGTTCACCAGTCTACAATAATCTTCTGATCACGTTTCCATGATGCTCGTCTCGAGCGATTAGCCTTCTGTCATTAAAGAGGTCCACGAGTGAGCGCGATGAAAATCCCTTTTTGCTCGTCACAAAACCGACAATTGGCGGAGCACAGTCGAGCATGTACCAAAATATTCGAAGCGCGCTCTTTCGAGGCTCGTAAGTCAGTCCACACTACACGAATTTGTGCTCGGCTCGTGCTCGGCTCCTCTAGCGAGACGCAGCTTTAATGCGCAGCGACTCGCCTCATGTTTCGAGTCGCCATAAAGTTTGAATCGGGCTGTACCTACCACGCTACCGGGAGTCCACAGAGACTACCACAGGTCAAGTAACCGTAGACTGCAAACTGCATTACTTAACCGCAATGATCTATTGATTTCCGCAGTCACGCCCACGCACGCTGTGACACCTATTTCGTTAGAAAGTTGCGAAGAAATGGCCTCAGAGACATCTCAATGGGCTTTATAATTAGCTGTCGTAAGCGAGATGGTAATGATGGCATGTCGTAGGGTTTACGGCAAATAATGAGGCGCTCTTTCTGTGGGGTCAGTAAAAACGACTAAAGGATTTTAAAAGAGGACTTGCTTTTGGCCCGAGAATTCTTCTACGTGAAATTTCGGCAACCGACGTGATGTTACACCTATAACCTTCCTCAATTTGGACTAGGTAGTTCCAGAGATTGGTCCATTAGCGATGAATACTCCTAGCCAGTAGTAGTAGCACATTCTTGTTCTAGTCATAGGAAAGAAGATGTTGCTACCAATTAATTGGTTCATCCCTATCGTGATAGACAGGATAGCAGTAATTTTTCTAATCTCCCGACTTTTAATTGTAGCTTACTATGGAGATTCATATTTAGGTGCGTATGCGTAGTACTCGCAACCGGCGTGCGTGTATGACCAGGAGCGTAATTGCGTAACACACGTATCAGTAGCAATGGGTTTCATTTTGACAGTTCAAGAACATTCATTGCGTTATTTAAGTTGTTGAGTAGACACATTTTTCAAACATGTGGAGCAATGGATTAACAATATGCTCCAAAATGATTCAAATTGAGAGTAATAGTGTTACGCAATTAGGGTGCAGATTTATGAACATAAACGAGGAAAAAGGAATATGTAAAGATGGTAGCAGGTGGCATTCTGTAGTTTATGTATGTATGTTCATATTGACTTGTCTTCGGGCTGACATCATTATCCGAAACGTTTTAATATTCATATTGTGCATCACTGATCTTCATTCCTCATACAGACAGCTATGTAACAGTATCACAGAAGAATCACGCCACTTATTGTCGAAATTATTCACCATCGACGCGTGAAATCGTAATCGATGCTGCACGCCGATTAACGTACCGCAAGATAGAATGAAATGTAACCCGACGAATTTATGTGGCTGTAGACTGAAACTCGCGAATTTCTAATTTTCATACATTTTTACAATATGCAGCACCTTAATTGCGTAACACACTCAATTTGAATCATTTTGAAGCATAATATTGCTAATCCATTGCTCCATATGTTCGAAAAATGTGTCTGCTCAACAACGTAAATAACGCAATGAATGTTGTTGAACTGTCAAAATGAAACCCATTGCTACTGATAGTGTGTTACGCAATTAGCCTGCTGGTCAGTGTCAGGTTAGTGTAGGTATGTAGAACAAAATATGATTCGCGGTCCTATTGATTGGTTTTTCATGTCCATATATCAAATAGGGTTATATGGACTTACAGAGTGGTATTGACGATTTTAATGATTACCTATAATTATAATGGGTTATCTCCAACATCGTACTCACGATGATTGCGGGAAGGCTGGACTACCATTGTTCCAGCAGACATGTTGCTGTAGCAGTGTCGGAGAGAGGGTATTAATTTTATTGTTTAAATTATTTATTTTGATTTCATTTTAATTTGATTTATTCTGTTTCTATTTAATGTGATTTGTATTGATTTTATTTTATTTTATTTTATTTAATTTTATCTGATTTTATTTTATTTTATACGTGTCCTATTAATGGGTGTTATTTGCCCGAAATAAATGAATTTATTATATTATTATTATTCTGTAAATGCATACTTGTTACGGTCGCGAATTCTGTTCAACATAGAACCTGACACCGAACTGAAAATTGCAAATAAACGTAAGAAAATTTGAATTTCACGGCTGCCCTGGCGGTTCCCCTTTAATGAATAAGATCTGGATTCACTGAAGTTTGAGCCAGTAGATTTTCCACCATCTTCTTGCTTTTCTTAAGATTTCTATTAGCCGTCATCTCTGTATTCAAGAATTCACCTCTCTTTTAGCCATATAATCTCCCACACGTTCCATCTATGGTTTGTAGTACCCCTCTATGTTAGCCATCCACATTCATACTTACAACTTTCCTCGCAAAATACCAGTAGATGAGTAGAGTATGTCCAATCTCCAACCAACTAGCTGTTCGAAACTTAAGTATTATCCTATAATATCAGTGTATTGCGCATCAAGCAAAAAAGGCAAACTAAAAAATGAATAACTAATGAATATTAATGAACCTTTAAAGATATGTCGATATTTTCAATGCAATTGATAGAGTAAACAGATCGAGCCATAATAGCTTTTCATACAAAATTCTAGCTTTAAAAACCACGTCTTTTTTATGCGATATTTATTATGCGCACAGCCAGTGTGGAACTTTCTGTCAACGTCTGTGTTCCCTTCCACATTTAACCCATCTTCCTTCAAAGCAAGAGTGAACAGGCATTTTCTGGGCACGCTCGTTCCATAAAAGACAGCATCCGTGGCTTTCCATCAGGCGTGATAGAGGTCAAGACCAGGCCCATTCAGCAATAAAAAAAGACGGCTAATTCAACTCAGACTATCGCAGTCCAAGGCTAGACATAGGCCTCTTCAATGCTGCGCCACAACACCCTGTCCTCCGTCTTCCGCATCTAGTCTGTCTTAGCCACCTTTCTGAGGTCGTCTGTCCATCTAGCTGGGGGGCGTCCCACACTAAGCTTACCGACCCGCGGTCTCCTCTCCAGGACTCGTCTGATCCAACGGCCTTCGGTCCTTCGACAAACATGGCCAGCCCACTGCCACTTCAGCTTGATTACTCTGCAGGCTATGTCGGTAACTCCGGTTCTCTGTTTCGGACTGCTAATTCATTCCGCCAAAATATGAACTTCCCCGACTTCCTTTACTGGTTATGGAAACTCGGACATGGTATGCAATGCATGGAGTAATCGTCAATATAATAATTATAAACGTTATTTCATTACCTTGCACCATATCTCCTCTTCAAATTACATTCTTGATTCGATGCGATGGTTGGATAAAAGTGCGTTGAATTAGTATTCAAGATTGCATTATGAGTGGAACATTGCACTATCCGACAATTATCTAATTGAGCTATTGTACATTTCTTGTTCTACGTGTGCCAAATTATCTGTGGCCTGAATCTTAATGAGATTATTTCTGACGCTGTCCGTTTGATATACGGCCATCTTTGTATCAGTTCAGACTGGTTTAGGCTGTACTGTGCTATTCAGTGCTCCATATGGTCAGATTGTCCCGATATTGTGTCAGTATCTTTAAAATTTTGTTCTAGGATACGTAGACAGGAAATTAGACATGTTTGTGACACATGTTTCGTAGTCAATGTACTTTCAATGATCATTCATATTTTTTGTCTGTCTGTGGAGGAGTTTTTCACTAAGGAGAATTCTTCTATACTCATATTATAAAAAGTTAAAAATTGTTTGTTTGGTTGTAGGGGTTATCTCTGGAACTTCCAGTCGGATTTGAAAAAATCTTTTAGCATTTAATACTCCATTTCTTGAGGAAGGCTATAGGCTTTAACATCACGCTATGACCAATAGGAGCTGAGCAAAAGGATAAAAGTCGGAAAGAAAGCTATGCTAAAACGAAGTGATAGCGGGCAGGTGATGCGATGCGACGGGGTGGGTCGGGGGAGCAAGAAATGTCACGCTGACAGAATCGCGGGCTGAAGCTAGTTTTCCATGACCATGTATTTTAATGGACCTTTATTCCTATTATTCTTTTATTGTTTTATTTAATCTTCATCCTCTTGCTCATATCCCGATGTATTTGGGCTTCGCGCACCACGTTTTTTCTTTATTCTATTTATGATCAATATATTTGTTTCTTCGAGCGTTCAATCACGTGTAGACCGTTCGTGAGTTCCATTAGGCGTACTGAACTGCATAATTAGCTAGTTGTATCCCAAAGTAGGATCATTACTCCCCAGTGCCATACTAATCCAGTTATTCGTGGAAAATCGATTAATTATATCCCTAAATAAGTTTTACGTATTCCTTTACAATACATTGGGTCACTCCGCGAGGTAATTTTATCCATTAAATCGAAGGTTAAGCTACGCTTGCTGCGGTCGATTCGTTGATGGGTTCACGGAACGAACGGTCGGAACGGTTGATGGTGTCTCGCTAAGCCGTTGGACCCGGTTGTCATTCGTAGATATTTGACAGTCGTTACGAATATTCAGAATCCCAAAAGTCTGAGAACCAGTCTTATCAAAAGATATCTATCGTGTTATCCAGCAACTGGGTTGTGGAAGTCAGATAAGCAGTCGCTGTAAAATACTGGTATTCAGTTGCATCCTGTTAGACTGGAAGCCGACTCCAAGATACTTGCGAAAATATTAGGTTGATTAAATGTGGAAAAAATGCGAACCGACCACAAAATTAACAATGCTCGTTGACCAACATCCTAGGACCTAATGATTAATTAATTACGTGCTGTGCTAGTGTTTCATATCTGAGATGAATTGCCTTGATAATGAGTACGTTCTCTTACAGCTTTTCATGAAAATGGTGTTCCAAAAACTCACTTTGAAGTTGTGTTACTGTTTCATTTGTTGCGTGCATACAAATCCATGTAGAAATTTCTTATATTTATGGTTAGGTGTCATTCGCGTGGCGCAACTTTGACTGGTTTCGCACTGTTTAAACAAAGAGAACAAGGAAACTTTTAAATATATACATTACATATTTGATATTATGAATCAATGACTAATTAAGTGTCTTTTTTCCTGTATATATGCTATATATGGAAGATTGGAAGAGGTATAATTTACTATTAGCCAACAATTCCAGTATCCAGGTTAGGCGCGATATGCTGGATCTTTTTTACAAGCCTGCGGGGTAGGTAATCGCGTAACACAATAACAGTAGCAATGGCTTTCATTTTGACAGTTCAACAACATTCATTGCGTTATTTACGTTGTCGAGCAGACAAAATGTTCGAACATATGAAGCAATATCCTTCAAAATGATTCAGATTGTAGTTGAAAGTGCCTTACGCAATTGCTGTATTTGGTTTTAATTTGGCGCCAAACTGATTAATATAGTCGGGACTCCGAATAATATGTGTGTTTGGGACTTGAAAACATTACGTATTAATGTCTGTCCGTTAAAATGACATAACAATGATAATTGACGGAATTTAATGTGAGTACTTTGACGACTAGGAGTAAGAGTTCTCAAGACTAATAGATGGTCATGAACTTTAAAATTATTCTGTTCGATATCAAAGAGCTATATTATATTTTTCATTATTTATTTAATAATTCTGTCTTCTTCCGGTTTTTGATCTAAAACCTGATTTTGTCATAAACCTGCGACATATAGATAACGCTTCCATTTAACATGCACAAATATAGACAATTTAAAACTTATTACAATCTTTTTTTAATGAATTCCTCTGTACAGGATTTAAAACGTGCAATGGTGCGAGACGGGCTGCTCTAGTTAGTGACGTATCAGAGCGATATCAACGCACGCCATAGCACAGTAGGTTATGTTATCTACACCTCTTGTACACGCAACAATTACCTTTATTTATAACCCAACAATATCCATAACGCTTTGTCTAACTGCCATGGCGCTAAGGGTGGGGCTACAGAGGAAGCGGCTGGCTTAACGGAATTGCAACGCGATAGTGCTTGTTTTATTTGCAGTTTGCAGTTATAATATTCGCTTCTAGTTATTGGTGGAAAATAAATAACAGTTTTCATGGCTTTCTACTAAACATTTGTAGAATAAACGCGCAAGACAATATTCAGACGCATGTCGTTTCCTTGCATGGTTATAAGCTTCGCCAAGAGTGTACAAAAAATGCAGACAATATGTAAGGCTTAACTTAGAACAGCTATAAACAATGAAGGGAAACTTGAAGGCTAATTCAGAAGCTTCATGAACAAGAATTGGACAGGCTTGGTCGTTGGTAAATCGGGGACTTGTGACTATTCCTACCGCGAAACATAAAGATAGAAAACTTGCATTGGGCCTATGGAATCTAGTAAAGCGTAATATTTCTCGCTTGTCGTAGTACCCCGCCCAAATGCGTTCAGAGAAAACTGGTCAGTAATTCGATCTTGTCAATTAGTCAACGTCAATGGATTTGCACGTCACCTCAGGATTTGATTGCGTGTGCGCACACCGTTCGTGGCTTTAAACTATTAATAAAATTTTAAATCTGGTGCTGTGACAGACCACTTTCGGTTTACTTATTTCAATATATCTTAAGCTGCTAGCATATTTGATGAATTTAATGGTTAATTGTGTCAGAAGTCATAATATTATAGTTCCGATTAAATACAATGTTGCATACTTGGCGACTGTGCCGAGCTACTACAAATCTAATGCCAAACAGGATTGACTGATATTGTTAATTGATATTTACGTATTTCTAGATTATTAAAATGACAAGGACTTGAGTAATGAGGGTTTCTGAAATGACGTTCACTAGGTGGCAGCACAGACATCAGGACTGATCACCTGTCAAAAGTGTCAAAGCAAGTGTATTTTCTTTAGTCGAAGCTGAATGATGAACGTCATTATAATTTATACTAGCTGCGCCCCGCGGTTTCATCCGCATGAGTGTCGATCCCATGGGAATATCGGGATAAAAAGTATCCTATGTGTTAATTCGGGTTATAAACTATCTGTGTACCAAATTTCATCCAAATCCGTTCAGCGGTTTGAGCGTGAAGAAGTAACAAACATACAAACACACACACAAACATTCGCCTTTATAATATTAGTGTGAATCATTGTAGAAATGGAAGACCTCTTGTCAAATTGTCGCTAACTGGTGGCATGAAAACCCTCATTAAACGTTTAAGTGCGAATTAAACATTGTTAAACAATAAAGGAAGAAAGCCGACAAAACTTTACAATAATTGTAATGTTTTGTCGGCTTTTTCCTTTATTGTTAATGACAGTTTGCCTAATCGTTTCGTATAAATCTTACGGAAAGACCCGATGAGCATGAAAACTACAGTATGTTCATAAAAAAATGCATCGTGCAACCTGTTTTAATAGCCCATTGAACGCGACTCGCGCTTTATAATTCAAATCGTTTTTTGCGGCCCAGTTTCACATTAATTGCCTTGGTTATTTTTCAGATGGAAATGAATGCGATTTGAGATGACAGATCAAGTAATAGCGTTTGTTTGAACGCGCTTATCTCTAGAACAATCAGTCTGATTTGAAAATTTATTGTCGTATTTGATTACTCATTTCTTGAGGAAAGCTATAGGGTACTTAACATCACGCTAGGACCCTTAGGAACCAAGTAAAATTAACAAGACTCAGAAATAACGCTAAGCGGAAACAAAGTAAAGCGCAGGCAGGTGATGCGAAGCGACGGGATGAGTCGGGGGAACTAGAAACACGCGGACGAACTCGCGTACAGAATCTAGTGGCGTATAATGTGTCTAGTTCTGCTTTTATACAAAGGCTTGCCCCCTGATCTCCGCAACCTTCAAGGAATGCCTTCTAATATAGGCATGAATGCCATTGTCGCAATACCCTTTTAGGACTTTGTTCACTGTTGTAACTTGAAGAGGGACGCTTACATTCAATAGAAGGCTTCCTTTATATTATTGCCCAGAGATGAGAAAAACTGCTAGCAAACAGGAACTAAATGTCGTAAACTCTTAAAAATGTTTTTTGCAAAAACAGACCAATAGAAAACGCTGCAGATATCTCGATTTTATACTTATCAGATACACTTGTTTATTTGCCCCCGAAAATGACTTATCAAATCCGGTAAGACTCCTAAAAAACATTCGTTGATTTCGGGTTTTGAAAATAGCCAAAACACCTGTCTGTGATTAAGTGTTTTCCAAAATTGATGTGCAATTCTGCTATCTACCTACCATACCGATTCTGTTTGTATGGCTGGTCGATACGAACTTCATTGTTCAACCACGTATTGGTAGTTTAGCTCTCGAAGTTTCTCCCCACACATCTTGTAATTACTCTCGGATTTTGTAATGAACATCAATTTCAAGTTGGTGTGTATTTACTTCAACATTGTTACAGAATCTCGTTTTAAAACACAGAAGAACCTCATAGTTTTAGAAGCCCTGTAGTAACTTTGTATTTCACGAAGAGTCCGTATACCGGTAGTTTGTACATTATTATTCCAATCGCATTTCCGATAGGATTATTGCAAAGCTAATAATGTTGGCCTTCTTTAATAGCATCATCCTTGTATATTTGTTGTACTCAGGTTAAATTATTGACATGTATTTGTTCTTTAGAATCAAATTAAGCTCTTTAAACACGATGTGAATTTGTAATCTTAAGTAATAGGAGTCGTCACTTCATTACCTCATATTCTTATTGATAAAGCCTTCTATAGGCGAGATCCTATTAATATTTAACAAATTGATAGACTAATGTAATCAGTCAATGTCTGTAGAGACAGCTATAAATGAGTCTTTCAGATATACCGCTGCAAAGAAATTAATCCATGATCACTGCTTAGCTGATGACCAAGGCAAAATTCGTTATGAAATAAACAGTTGCAATATTGCATAGAAAGTCTCGTCCATGCATCCAATCGTCTTGACACTCTTGACTCTTGATCTTGACCTTCATGGCCCCGACCCTCAAGGAAGGTGACCTTTTCTTAACCCAGGAGCCATATTACAATACCAGTAACCGTAATCAGACGTGTGAGTCTGTGAGTGTGAAGTATTTCCCGCCTGTGTCGGGTGTCCCGTTCATGAATGCATTAGGAAGGCGGATATGTCAATTTGATCCCGCACTCGTGCTGAGCCACTCAGTGTAATGTCGCCATGCCGTCTGTTAGGATTATTGCTGTACGGTTAGCAAAGGGTTATCGGTCGTAAAACTTGTTAAATTATTAGGAAGATTTAGTATTTTGTCACTTTTGAACAGCGGGGATTTGTTCACTTTTGCGTTCAACTAACATGACACCGAGATAGATTTCGCTCAATTGAGTTGTAGCTTCAAACGGGCAGATAAATGCGTCATTTGTTAGACGATTCTTTGATCTTGAACTTTACCGTTACATTTTTCTTCGTGGGAAACACTAATGATTATAGCTGGACCTAATCAGCGCCTATCATCAAATGAGACTGTTCAAGTAAGATAATTTAGTCTTATCGTCACAGACAGTTAGCATGTGCTACTCAGTAAGTTCTTAAACGTACTATAAATATACCTAACAAATATCTGATATTATATCGATGTCATGCTCCATATTTGATCGTGCCCATTGCGACGGACATTTTGTTAACTTTATTTTCGTACATAGACTCCCTCCTTCATTGTATCTGCACAATTGTTTACAATTAGCCTAATAGTATTTGATGATCTAACCTGTTGACTATGTGCTATTTAGACACTTGGTATTGTATGTTGTCTTGAGATGTTTTTGTAAACTCTGTCTAGTATTTCAAGTTTCGTAACTGAGACTCATCTGCAATGGATGACTAGAGAGACTTTCATTAGTCATCGATTGCAGGTGAGTCAAGCAAGACTTAGAGAACAATGCGAAAATTAATCCGTACCATTTTTCGTTGTGCTAAAATAACTCGATCTTTAAAGACTAAAACCACTGGCTCACTTTTACTTTTGTCTTGGTCCTCGTAATGATTCTTCAATGTAGCACATCGCCACTCCGCTATAATATGTTATGCTGTTAGAACCTAAAAGAGTCATCTTAAATATTGGTATACTTATTGCTGCGGATTGCGTTTTAATTCCTTTGATGCTGTCAAGTTTGCAATCGCGTTGAACCACGTGATGTCTTCTGCCAGTATCAGGATTTGGAAAATACAATATTGTCCAAACAAATTGCGCTATTGCTTAGCTCAATATGTCATAGGCTACTTTATTCCCAATCTTGGAATCTTTGAGTGTAACAAATGTTTCATTTTCTTATCCTTTGACCTTGCACCGCTGCAAAATTGCTGTCAGTATGCCCCTAAAATTCAAATCCATGAGCCGACGTAATCTGTTCGTTCCGTTAGTTTCGCAAAACGCAGGATAATCTAATCATGCTCAGGACACGCGTCATGCACAGAAAATAACTGATGTATCTTTGAATTATGATGATGACGAGTTTTATTTTAAGGTCACGGTGGAGGTCGTCATTTCTAAAGTACCATGGAGCATTTACAGCATCCCTGCGTACTTTATTTTGAAATTGTTGGATTATTTTAACGTTACTTCGTTGAGTACAGCCCCAAAGTTGGATGCCATATGTCTAAATTGGCATAAGAATATGCCAATTTGGACGATTATAGTGGCATAAGAATCCCAGAATAAATGAACAGAAATCAACATCATACTATCATTTCTGGTATTAATCTGCTTGAACGATTTCCAAGCGGACGAAATCGCGGGCTTACTAGATTATTTTTTGAAGTCTTACGAATGCCAATAAGAAAAACGATTAGTAGGATGCTAGAGTTCATCCTAAGGCAGGCAATTACGTGAGTAGTCAGAGGACCGGTAGAACGACTTCTCAAGCCTATTTGTTTAGTAGACATTACATGCAACTCCTCCACTAAGCGATGTGCGTGAGCAAAGCTGTTTCTAATTAGGGAATGTGGATTTTTATTTATTTTAAATGGCTTTCTTTTAAGCTTAAACACCAGATAATAAAAAAGAGAGAAAAGAGTATTCTATTCTATTCTAAAGCTCTGGGGAGTGGTGATGGGTGGCCGTTTTTTTTGCACTGCCTTATGTAATGTTTGTCATGTGACAGTGTCGAATAAATTATTTTTTATTTAGATTTATGGACAACTAGCAGTGCCTCGCGGTTTCATCCGCATACGTTTCGATACCATGGGAATATCGGGATTAAAAGTATCCTATGTGTTAATCCTGGTTATAAAATCTTCTGATTTTAAATCTGTGTGCCAAATGTCATCCAAATCCGTTTAGTAGTTTTTGCGTGAAATAGTAACAAACATCCATCCATCCTCTCAAACTTTCGCATTTATTATATTAGTAGAAAGTAGGATTATAGCTTTTTATTTAAACCCGGTGAATAATTGATTTCAAATTAAGCTACTGTCTTTATAAAAATAATCTCCATTTACCTTTGCATGTACAATGTCTCCTTTGAGACCCATTAAATATCCGATACATCTTTCTAGTATTAAATTGCCAAAAGACATAATATCAACACTCAACTAAATAAAGGTCATTGACGTGATCTACCACTTTTGGCGGAACATACTTGCTAACCAATTTAGAACTTGCTTGATAAGAGCGTCAACTGCCAAGTTAGTTTAATACTTAACTATCAGATTACGTGTCTAACAATTAGCTCCGTAATTCTGTTTGCATATAAGGTCTAGAATTGCGTGCTGTGCTAATGACGTAAGATCTTCACGAGGCGATGATGTCAATCCTAGTTTGATAGGAATAGGCAAGTTGTGAATGCAACTCCTGCATGCTGATGTTTAGTAGCTTAGATGTGCATACATAATCTACTAGCGTGCGTAGTTAAATGGATTCATATTGTAGAACTTCGTGTTTTATCGAGACTTTTTTATCATAAGCGATCACGTACTTACTGCTTACCTTTTTAATTCGTGACAATTATGCTTTCATTGTATTTTTCCGGCTATTTGACTGCAGTTCCATAACGCCCGTTCCATCATAGACGTCGTACATGCTTTCCATGAGTAACAGCTAAAAAACTACACACTGTACACAGCCACACTGGTACACCACTGCCTAGCCCTTTTGATTTTATGGTGTATTAAATATCTACAGTATGATATGATTATATTTCAATTATGAATTGACTATAGAGTAGTTGTGTTCTGAATTTTCGAAAGGAAGCCGATGGGAAACGGCTTGTGAGAGCGGCTCGCGGCTGAAACCTACCACCTAAGTTCACATGTGGAAGCAATAAATATATTGTGTATAAATTCATCAAATCGATAGCCTCAGAATTTATATTTTATGTATCTGTCGCAGAAAAAATACTGATATACAGCTGTATCCGGTTAGACTGGGAGTCGTCCCCAACATAGTTGGGAAAAGGTTAGGCAGATGATGTATCTGTCGCAGATGGATTGTAGAATCCGCTGTTGTACAAAACCGATAGCTGTTTAACAAAACAACTCCGTTACATAAAACAACTGAACAACGTTCGGCGCTTTTCCATAATTACTGAACTTGAACACACAGAATCGCATAAACGAACGCACAATGCAGCGGGTCGTCGATTAGCGGTTTTGTAAAACAGCGTGAAATGAAACGTCACATTGTAGATTTTAGTTCTAAATATTGTCGCTCGTGGCTCTGTGTCGTAACAACAACAATGTCGTACGAAACAAAAATAAATTATACGAGTAATACGTGTAAAATTACCTTAACTCAAGTGAAAACAGCGATTTTAAGGACAATATTAATTAAAAGTTATCAGAATTTTGGAAAAGACGCTCTTTGTGACTGCAAAATAAGCC
The DNA here is from genome assembly GCA_949629135.1 of Eremobia ochroleuca. NCBI lineage: Eukaryota > Metazoa > Arthropoda > Insecta > Lepidoptera > Noctuidae > Eremobia > Eremobia ochroleuca. The sequence continues at coordinate 15,579,176 of OX451402.1, read as the reverse complement.
ATTCTGCATTACGTTTAAATATCGGTAGCAGTTTTGTAAAACGTAGTGCAATGAATGACAGACAATCCAGCTGAACGCTGTTAAGTTTTTTACTTAACGGAGCTTTATTTGTAAAACAACTAGCTCGCTCTTAGCTATAAGACCGCCTATTGCGTCACCCTTTGTAAAATTTCTATATTTATGTCTGTAATTTATATGGTGTACGTAATAAAGAGTATTCTATTCTATTCTAGCGGTTTTGTAAAACAGCGGATTCTACAATCCATCTGCGACAATATCTACAGAAACAATTTAGCTACCATTGCGTTAGTTAGTTCCATTAACTTCATGGCTAATCGTAAGACTTTCATGCCGATTGTTCAATCGATTATTTCTAGTACAGCTCGGCAGTATTAAACAAACATAATTTGAACATTGTTCATTTTATATCTTATACTAATAATAAAGCTGAAGAGTTTGTTTGAACGCGCTAATCTCTGGAACTAGGTACTGCAGTGCTATTCTGTAAAAATCTCACAGTGAGAACTTAGGTGAAGTGAGCGGGAAGTGAGCTGTCATTAGGGATTAACACTATTGACACTGCTCACTACAAGCTCACTTCACTTATGATTTCACGGTGAGATTTTACAGAATCGACCGGTTTTTTGCATTTGATAGCCCAATTCTTGAGTAAGGCTTAACATCACGCTAGGACTCTTACGAGCTAGGAGCTGAGCGAAAACAAAAAAGTCAGAAAGAACGCTGAGCGAAAACGTAGTAATGGCGCGGGTAGGCGATACTTTGCGACGGGGTGGGTCCGGGGAACAAGAAATTTTACGCGCACGAAGTCTTGGGCAGGAGTTAGTATATCGACGATTGTTTTTCTTCGCGGTTTAGGCAGAACGTCAAAATAATATCGGTCACGTTCGAATATAACTCACATCTTGCGGCCATAAAGCTGCGATAGGTTATAAAAATAAATTAAATGGTGACTGAATCGAAGAGTAATAATCATAAAAAGTTAATTTAACACTTAACCACCTACCACCGCGATCCTTGAGACCGCAACTTATTTTTGCATTCAAATATTTCGATGTGTAAGTGTCGTAGGACTGCGCGTCTATATACCTGTTCTACACATCCTTTATTTAGGAAAAAAACAATAGTCCCAAAATACATTAGTGTGTGTAATGAAAATAAACTTACCTTAACCTTTATTTGCTACACGGAGAGAAAATTCTTAGAAAAATTACTGTGCTCGTCACTGTAAAGTGAGTGCAAGTGACATCAACAGATAATTTTCTGAGTGAGATTGGGAAAAATTCACTATTTGTCCAATAAATTTTACTGTACAGCATAAGAATTTTTACTGTGTTAGCATGGTAATTTTTTCATTACCACTCAAATGCATTCAGATTATGAGACAGCACAGTATTTTTTCTAAGATTTTTCTCTCCGTGTAGTTGCCGTTGCGGTCCCAGGGACCGGTGGTAGGTGGTTGACGGGTTAATTAAACACAAAATTCGTTTAAATATAGTAGACCAACGTTGAATGTAGAATAGGTACCAGGGACTCCAAAAACACGCCGAAGTGAGGCCAAAATCATACCGAAAATCATTTTTACCCAGGATCCCAAAAAGTTCTATCTCCCCGGTTTTCCTGTGATTCATTCAACTGAAATAACAGATAAATCGTATGATAACATGTAATCGCAGCGAGCATTGTAATCTAATTGCTAATGTGACTAATTACTACCACTGTGCGATAGTAAACGTGGGAAGCTTGTATTACACGAGCATTGAACATATATGCTAATTACTGTCGATTTTTACTGATCTTTCCAGCAACGTAAACAAAGCGGTGCAGTTGAACGTGGTTGAACTTTTCAGATAAACTGCGATCGAAGTTTATGATCTTATCTTCACTAATGCAGATAATTATATCGCAAGGCATTGTCAGACTTTTTCACTACATGGTTTGTGGTCAAGTAATAACAGCCGCACGGGACGATCGATGAGGTTAAGCTACGCTTGCCGCAGTTGGTCCGTGGATGGGCCATCTTTACAAACTAAGACCTCTCCGTGCCTCGGAAACCACATTAAGCCATCGTTACGGGTAGTCAGAAGACAGACAGTCTGACAACCAGTCTTATCGAAGAGTATCGTGCTACTCATTGACTAGTTTGTGGAGGTCAACATAGTTGGGAAAAGGCTAGCAGATGATGATGATATTTTTCAATAAAAATGGCGCATATCATATTCCTCATCTATTTCCTGGATTTAGAAGACCTTTCAAACTGACAACACAAGATATTATTATGCTGTTACAGTTAAGGCACTAACGGTTAGCATTATGATTTAAATCTGCATTGCCAGTTGCTACATACCGTTCGGTTCCATATTGTTTTGATTCGGCACGCCGCACGCCACTGACATTTCGAAACGACGCCATTCATTTAATGTCAGTATTCTTGACGCAAACCTTTTGTTTGGTAGACATAATTGGTGCTGTAACACCGAATTATGTTTAGAATGCGTTATCTAGTTTTAGTCTAGTTTATGTATAAGGTCATCTGAGAAAACGTGGGTTTTGAGGTGGTTCGTAGATCTCTGTACTAGCTAGCGCAATGCGGAAAGTTTTGAGCAGATGCAGATAAATTTCGTGCCAACGACTATAAAAAAAAACACCTGTCAAGTAAAAGCTACTTTAAAAGAACTTTGAAATAAATGTTAGTAGGTATACGAAAGTCTAGATATAGCAAGAAACTTCTATAGCGAACCTTTAAAAGCATTCCATTACAGTGCGAGAATATCGGACTGAACCAACTTTAATTGCATTGACAGGATTCCTCCTTTCACTCCTCTATCCTCTTTTACCTCAAAGTGAAGGGGAGGACTGTTGGGAAGGGGGACATAGAACCGAACCTATTCAGTCACTCAGTATTCAACATTTTCTTCTAGTATTTTATCAAATGCGAAGGTCATACTTGTAGTACACGTAGTTATTTAATGAAGCGTGACTTTTAGTGATGTCAAAGCAATTTTATTATAATAATATGATCTTCTGTTAGTTGAAATTGACATGTCCGGTGGTGGACAAAGGTTTTTACTATAGGGCAAGTTCTTATACAAATAACGCAGCTACCCTGCTACAATTTTTAACAGTTCACTTTTTTACCATATTAGGTTGTTCCAATACACTACAATTTGTATAGAAGGTATATTTATATTCCAACAATTCGCGCCCAGGAAGCGTTATAAGGTGGTTGACCCCTGCTATTCACATGTTGTGACAACTCTAATTTGTGCCTTAATAGCACTTTATCATGCCATCCTAAATATAGTACGGATAAAAGGCACTGTATACGACCTTTATACCTATTTTCGGCATCCGTGGTACCTTCGTGGGTGAAGTAAAAGCCGATTAAGGGATTTGCCAGTTGGATGGACAGCCTTGGACCTGTGACATAAATATGACGTGATATTGCGATTAAATATCCTAATATAACAAGTGTGGTAATATGGCAAATATGGGTTGATTTCGGCTTTGTGAATGGCCGATTTGAGTTTGACAGGAGTTTGGGAAGTTTGGCAATTCTGTTTCCCAGCTAAAGCACTAGGAAGTGGTGAAGGGCGAGTGTTTTGGGGGTCTTATGTCATTTAGACATTCAAAAAGTGCTGAGTCTCAGCTTCCGGCCAAAATTACTTTTGATTTTAATGCAGAGTTTACGCATAAAATTGGACACGGTACATAGCTAATAGATTATTCACAAGATACTTTAAGAGCGTGTCACGTGACAGTGTGTATCTTACTCTCTGATCATCTACAATAGAGTGTCGTCATTATATTAATATATCAACTTTTCGGAAGTTGAACTCTCGTATTTGAAGAACCAAAATGACTTCTCGTAATTTATAGTCACGAATATTATCGTGGAGGGTCAAAGGTTACATTGGCGCTTTACTAGTAATTAGGCTTGGTTATACCGACTACCTTTTATGCTCGGTTCCTATAAACAAATACGAATCGTTTTGCATACCAAGGGTAGCATTTTTTATGCCAAACTGGGCACGTAAATATATTCGTAAGGTAATTTTACTTGTTATACCTGCTTCCATATGAGAGGGTACCTCCTATGAAAGGATGTCTTTGCTTAATTATTGGTAAACATACAAGAGTCTTAATTTTAAACAATAACGATCCGTAAATTATAGGAATCTGCCATTATTGACAAGAGATCAGTTTTCGTAGTCTGAGATGAAGACTGGTTTACAAACGATCTTCTATCCCGCAACGTTCGAGAAATGTTTGACCTACTTAATTGAAAATCTTGATGAGAACAGATTCGCATTAAGTCAGTATCCCAAGAGAGTTGGACTGTTATTCATATAACTAATGCAATACCTAGCTAGCTAGACTATACTTCTTATCAACCCTCTAGCACTATGACCTCTGCCTCTATGATGGTCTGCCTCAACATGGGAACCTGTGTTCAATTCCTGGGGTCGGCCAGTGTTATTAGGTCTTTAGGGTTCCGTAGTCAACAAGGAACCATTATAGTTTCGCCATGTCTGTCTGTCCGTCCGTCCGCCCGTCCGTCCGTCCGTCCGTCCATCCGTCCGTTCGTTCGTCCGTCCGCAGCTTAGCTCAGAAACTTAATACTAGAAAACTATAATTTGACATACCTAGACACCGACTAAGTGGTAAAATAAAATAATGAAAAAAAAAAATATTAAAAAAAAGATGTTTTTTTTTTCTCGTCTACCGTGTGGGGTATCGTTGAATAGGTCTTTCAAAAATATGTCGGGCTTGTGAAAACAATTTTTCAATTCAGGGATAGTTTCGTCAAATATTAACACTCCAGTAGGCGCGCCTCAACGTGGACGTTAGTGCTCGTGTGCTCTACTTATGTAGAGCACTTTTAATTGAAAGATTTTTGAAGGAAAGTTTCTTGAATAACTAAAAATATGCTTTCATGTTCAAGCAGGCTGTATTATGAAACTAAATGAGGCACAAGGAATATGGTAATGTAATGTAATATAGAAGAATACTATGAGTGCGTCCGTGAGTGACCTTCAATTTGCGCTCAAATTCTAGGAGTGCGTTCTACAATGGTAGAACGCGCGCCTACTGGAGTGTTAGGCCTCATTTACGGAGACGCGGGGCGTCGCGCGTTGCGTTGAGCGGCGCGGCCCGCACTGAATTCAAATATATGGCGTTGTATGAGTGCGTTTACGGAGAAGCGATTTTAGACGCGTTTGTTTGAATTAGGGCGTTTTTTGCGGCCGAGCCCGCGGATGGCACCGACGCGTCCCACGCGGCGTTTATCGCGGCGGCGCACGCAGCGGCAATTCTCGATTTTTCGTCATTCATGCTGCAAGTTGCGACACGTGCGCTCCCATCTCTCGCCAACATAAAACTAGTCGATTTGATCGAGGCGAGCGTGCGCCGCCGCGATGCCCGCCGCGTGCTTCGCTACACGCTAGAGGATTCGCCGCGGGCGCCGCGGCGGGCACCGCCACGCCTCCCGTCTCGCTTCTCTATGAACATAGTCGTATATTGCTATAAGTTTGTGTTTACGCGTGCGATGATGCGTGCCGCTTCACGCGCCGCCCCAGCGTAAACAGAAAAAACGTCCGACGCGCCGCGAGACGCCACGCCACACGCGACGCGAGACGCCCCGCATCTCCGTAAATGAGGCCTTAAGCTTTAAAGTGCTAATTTTTGTTAGAGTCAAGTGTCCCCTGCCAGCTAAATGGTTGTTTTTGGATATGTAAAATCACGGTAGTAGTGTGTATACAGGGTTATTTGTAAAACACCAACAACCTCTTAAGAGGTCATTGTACTCATCATTATGAACAACTTTTACTATGGGACCAAACCTGAAATCGCGAAAAAAAAAATCAGTTGTTCCCTACATTTTCACGACTCGTACGAACATACATGTAGGGAACAGCTGATTTTTTTTCCGCGATTTCAGGTTTGGTCCCATAGTAAAAGTTTTTCATAATGATGAGAACAATGACCTCTTAAGAGGTTGTTGGTGTTTTACAAATAACCGTGTATAACGAAGTTAAAAGGCAAACTATAGGCTTTACAACTTTACGAGTAATAATCGATTATCTTACATTTGAAGGGTACAGGGGCAAAACAAGAAATGTCACTAAAACAGGTTTTTGTGTAATTAACATTTGAATGTTTGAAAGTTTATTACTTTGTCTTACATTTTAATTTTTTAGAAATTACTGAAAGAAACTTAAATTTGACTTACAGAGATCAGCTGTAGATACAAATAAACTTTTAGCAATTATTAACAATTATATAAAATTTGAAAAAAGAAAGTAATTAAATTTTTTAAAGTACAAAAACATGGTATGTCTCATATATTGTTCTAATGAGGGACTGTTTGTTTTTACGCTTTTTACATTTTGCTATATAAAAATACGCGCGAAAAGCTAAGTGTTGCCATACTTAATTAATATTTGAATTTCTTGTGACATTCCTTGTTTTTCTCCTGTACCCTTCATTTGCAATTGCAATGTATGGAGAACATGGGAGAACATGATTTTCAACTACAATGTTAAGTTTGTTCTTGGGATAAATTCATTCCAACTACGGAACAATTCATTGTGCGTGGTCCGACACGCACTTGGCTGGTTTATCTATCTGGAATTTCTCAGTAGCAGCCCGGGGTCTGGATTTGTGCCCGGCTGTTGATAGTAGGCTCGCCTCATTTTACATGGGACTTAAAATTACTGGTGAAATCAGGGTGCACTATACTCGTAGTTACACTTCTGCCTTACCCTTCGGGAATACAGGCCAGCACCCTAACCGCGAGACAAACTATAAATTACAATCGAACAATTTTGAAGGATATTGCTAATCAATTGCTTCATATGTTCGAAAAGTTTCTCTACTCAATAACGTAAAAAACGCAATTAATGTTGTTGAACTGTCAAAATAAAACCCATTCCTAATGTTAGTGTGTTACGTAATCACTCCGCAGATGCTGTGTTATGTAGATCTATGAACCGCCTTTGAGCCAACAGTGGTTCCCACTAATAACGTTAAAGTACAAGTTCTTAGTGAAACTATTAACGGAACTAAAACCTAATTCCCACTTCCACTATAGCCACACACACGCACAGCGGTCACGCCGCATAACTGAGCGGATAACTTAATAACGACTAATTGCTAGGAACAAATGACGGAAAGTGGCGAAAAGCCGGAATGCGCACACTACTGAAACATCGCCTGACGTGTGACCATAATAGTATGCTATAGATTTTTTACTGCATTAATGATTGGTATTAATTTTTAAAGTCATTCTTGAAGTATGCGTTTTTGTGATAAGTTTATTATCCGTGTTCTTGGAGCGAGGTTAGAATTAGAGATCACGTTCTGTCGTCTTGTAACGGGAATCGTAAGAAATAAATGAGGAAACGAGTCATTTGCGATATAGCTAGCAGTGGTTCCAAGTGTCGGTTATTGCTTATAGAAACGAGCGATACTGTAGTTGAATATCGTATTTTATATTCAGCTATTCTGCCCTACAATCCCAAGGTTATTTTCAATCACTACGTTACAATTTTTACCCGTTTCCTCAGATTTCTATTTAGTAATTTTATTGTAATTAAAATAAGAGTTATGTGAACTGCTTGGCCAATTAAAAGTTCATTAACGAACTACCTATATCAGCAGTTCTTGTTCAGGAAAACGTCTATTTATACTGTTTATTGTACGAGTATGGCACTGGTTGTTTATGGCAGCCTGCCAAACTGACCGAGCGATCGTTAGGGATTAAAAAGATTTCTATTTTCAAAGAAATGTAAGGAAAATAAAACACACCTGCCCATTCTGTGAAAAAGGCCAATATGTTTTTATCAATTCTCAAACATGGTATGTGGTACATACTGATAAAGATAAAACTTCAAACCACTCCTACAAAAGGCAATGAGAAAGTTCAAAGTCAATAGCATAGTAGAGTATTTATTTCAATTTAATTATTTAAGTATAAATATCTTTTAAGTTAAAAGAAGCGGGTGATTTCCTAAAACGCATTTCGACGACCACCTGAAGAGAGGCCTCCGAAGGCTTTTCTGGTTGTGGATCGACAGCCAGAAAAATCTTCCGGTTCATCTAGTACATAGGTTCTCAACCTTATTTTGTCCACCGACCACTTTGACAATATTTTTCTTCTAGTGCCCCCAATTTTATATTTTTGTATTATTGCCACGATTATATTTAAATATAATCTATAAGATAGGACATATAATTTTGTCTGGGTCTTCTAGTGCCCCCCTGAAAATCTGAAACGCCCACGAGGGGGCGTTATCGCCCACGTTGAGAACCTATGATCTAGTAGAACCGGTGGTTGGGGTAATCTGGACTCGCACTATAAATAATTACGTTTTGTGGCGCTTGGGAAAGACCACAGAGCGCATACATGCCTCGGCGGCTGCTGCTAGAGTCGGTATCTCCGTTTACTCGCGCTAAGATACCAATGGCGTACAGAAACCGAGGGTTTGAGCGCTCGACGCACTTTCTGCGCCACGATTTTTATGGCTACTACCGTCTCTAGACGCTGCGGACGCGGCTTTTCCGTACTCTGTGGGAGAGACGTAAGTCTCGTGGACATTGGACAGCGCTAGGCTGAGTTTATTGATTTGCAGAAGTTGATTATTAACCCAGTATATTTTTGTTTCCAGTGATGTACACAAGGTAGCCGTGCCGCTGCGCAGCCATGCCGCTGCCGAAGCGCTGTGTGGAGCCAGTGCACGTGTCGCGCGGCACGGTGCCCGAGCGGCTGAATGTGCCCTCGGAGCTTGAGGCCGTCACCAATGGCACGCTCGCTAACACTGTCAGGTAATGTTGGCAGTGCGTTTTTGTGACCCCTTTTTCTTGTCCTCATGTGTAAGTAAAGCAGCCATGTCGCTGCCGAAGCGCTGTGTGGAGCCGGTGAACGTGTCACGCGGCACGGTGCCCGAGCGGCTGAACGTGCCGTCGGAGCTTGAGGCCGTCACCAATGGCACGCTCGCTAATACTGTCAGGTAATACTGCAAGAGCATTTTTGTCACCGAAAATCGATAAACCATTATTCTTCATCCCATCCCTACACTACTGTTGGTTGAGTCGTGATAATAGGGATAAGTTTGTACTGGCTTGGCTGAGTCAAAAGACTGGCCCGATTGACAGCAAGATGGATAATGAAATCCTTATTAAAATTACAACGTCTAACGTTAAATGCGCAAAACCTGAAAATAGTTTGATCAGGATAACGAGCAGAATTCATTGAACCACTTTTTAATATAGGACACATTTTTCAAAAAATCTTCATTCAAAACGTTGCGGTGTCTATTTATTAATAGGTCAAGCAAGCCAATGTCAGCGCGGCGCAGCGGCCCGGTGTCGACTCCTCCCTCGATAAAGCGTCGTCGCAGACGCAAGAAACGATCAGAATGGCTAGTAAATCTAAAACAGCACATAAAACCTTTACAATTTTTTAAATAACTTATGTTCTCTGTGAAATAGGTCAATTGAATTAAAAATCAGTTGGGGTGTCTGAGGTTTTGCGCATTTAATGTTACACGTTATATAACCTTATCCGAAATCAATGGCGTTTCATTAAAACAGTGTATTTTGACACCAGAACTTACGAACTCTTTTAGAGTTGAAGCCTGACTCAGCTTGGAAGGAATAAAGAACAATCTAAGTGTCCTTGAAAAGAGTGTATGAGTAATATACTTGGTTGAATTAATTAGGTGATGGGCTCGCTGACACACAGTGAGAATATCACATAGTGAATAACTCGAAAGGAATTTCCGAAGTACCTTCCTAGCCTTGAACGATGGGGTTTACATTTAGGTCAAGTTTCATCAGGATTTCTTATTTAATCATCTCTGTATGATTTGAGCTAGTGATACAGTCGGCCACGTTTTCTTCACAGCTGATACTATACGTTCGGTTAATACGACCGTTTCAACGATCATCACACGTTGATGTGATGTGTCAATTCAAGCCTTGCCTTAAGCAACTACAACAACAATTTAAGTTAAAATAAATCCTTACAAAAAATTGGGAACTGTGTAGATTATTTTGCAAGTCAAAACATAGTACGATTCTTTTTGCAAAAAGTCATTTCGTTATAGAAATACCAGGACTCCAGAAGAAGAGGCTTTTGAGTTTGTTTTATTAGCCCTCGAGTCTGTTAGAAAACACTTACCTACTTCATTTAAATTCTTCAACTCTTTTACTTTTTAACCGACTTCAAAAAAGGAAGAGGTTATGGATCCACCAAGACTTTTTTTTAGTACAGGTCGGCTCACATCAGATTTCAATGTGTAAATAGCAAATAATTTATAATTCACAAATGAATGATGTTTTGATACTTAATAATAGAACTAATCACTGGGATGAAGTTCCTGACTATACAGGCTACGTATTTTCCTTTTACGTGGCCTCTAAAGATATTCCTAGTTAAACATTACGTTACATTGGTTTGAGTACGAGAATATTGTTAATTTGTTCTCGTAATTTTAAGAATTTTCACAGTTTAAAAACTACTTCTAGTTTCCCTACATTTTTTTACAAGTTTTTGACATTGATTGTCGCTGAGATGAGATTGCAACAAGATTTTGAATGTTTCTAATTAAGGGAATTGACCTTCTTGCTAGCCTAAACTGTTTCATACTTTTTTTAAAATGCTCTGTTAGACGTGGCTCTGCATTGTTAGACTCACACAAAATCCGAATAATATAATGTTTGGACTTTAGAGACCATGAACTCTGAGTTTGTTTAGGCATTTCTTCTTAGGAATCAGTCAGCTAGGAAATACAGACGCCATCTTGTTTTAAAACATTGACAAACAATATTTTGATGTGTAAAAGTGTCTTAAAAGATCTTCTTACAGAAATAAACATTTCATTTCATTTCATACAAACATACATAAACTAAAGTTTTTTTACCAAAACTGTTTCGAATTTGGTAAAAAAAAAAAAAAACAAATGTCTTTTTCTATCGTCAACAGGCAGTTATCATCCCTATCCAAACATGCGGAGGACATGTTCGGGGAGCTGACGCGGGAGGCGACGAACTTAGCCGAAAGGACGAACGTGCTGCAGGCCAGGATAGACCGGCTTGCTATCAAGGTCACGCAGCTCGACTCGGGAGTTGAAGAAGGTGAGATATGCTCCTTGGATTCTTGGGTTCCTGGTACTTTTAGTTCAGGGAGCTGACGAACTTAGCCGAAAGCACTAACATGCTGTAGGTAAAATAAAAAATAAAACGTCACGAAAAAAAATATGTCTCATGCCAAGTATGGGTGTATGTTGGCTGATCTATCTAATATGCACCTTAGAACATTTTTTATAAAAACAAATCTCTGTCATTTCTTCAAATATTCGAATGTAGAAATAAGTTGGGCAAATACTATGACATGTCTAATTTATGATTCGAACGGATAATTACCACCTCCTTGTACCATGTTATCAGCAGCGTGTTTGAGGTGCGGTTTCCTTTATTTACTCCAAGTAAAGCAAACATACAAGCTAAATTAATTAACTTTGCTCAATATGGTAGTTTTCTATTACCTTCAGTATTGATTTGAAATGGTAGTCAATCGAGTTTTGCTGATCAACATTATGTTAACAATGCCAATATGTTTTGGGAATTTGGGAATATACCAATCAATGATGCACCTGTGCACCATGCACTATATGCACCCTTGTGGGGTAGACGGGTGGATCTGCCAGGGGTGGGTGGTTCTAAGTAAAATATTATTTTCTAATTTTTATTATCTTCTAAGTAAAATATTATTATTTATATTAAAACCACTGCTCACCAATGCTCTCAAAACGGTGAAGGAAAACATTGTGAGGAAACCAGCATGTCCTAGAACCTAAAATTCGAAGACATCTAGCAAGCCGCACTAGGCCCGCGTGTATCACAGTCCACTCCCTCTCGGAGAGAGAATGCCCGTGTCCCAGCAGTGGGAAAATTATAAGTGGACGATGCGAATACCCATGATCTCACTAGTAATATAGTTATGTAATTTGATTTTAATATACTTTTTTATCAAATGACCGACCCATAATAAGTTGCTTGGAATTTAAGTTTGTGAAACCATTTATATTTAAGACCTTTTATGTACTTACCATATTTTATGCAGAATACCGAAATGCTATTCCAAGAAAACACGCGAATTGACGTCCAAAAAATGACTACGTAAATAACAAAAAAACCATCTTCTTCCAGTGTCCCTACAAGACATACAAATGCGCAAGGCGTTCCGCT